>JAWWNI010001433.1:0-132030 GCA_034642065.1 Darevskia nairensis | reverse complement strand
ATCCTATCACCCCTGAACCTTCTCTTCTCCAGGCTAAACATACCCAGCTCCCTAAGCCGTTCCTCATAAGGCATCGTTTCCAGGCCTTTGACCATTTTGGTTGCCCTCCTCTGGACACGTTCCAGCTTGTCAGTATCCTTCTTGAACTGTGGTGCCCAGAACTGGACACAGTATTCCAGGTGAGGTCTGACCAGAGCGGAATACAGTGGGACTATTCCTTCCCTTGATCTAGATGCTATACTCCTATGGATGCAGCCCAGAATTGCTTGAACCCCCCATTTCCCTTCCACGGTTGGCGCAATCGCAGAATCCCATAATTGCAGGATCACCCAAGTCCAACCTGTTCCAATGAGTCATCTAGTCTAATTTCCCACGATGCAGAAATCACAGATGAAGAATCCCTGACAAGCTAGCATGCCTCTAGATCGTGCCGGGGTTATTTTTTTGGAGCAGGAACCAGGGTGAACTGAGTTCCCTTAACTTTTAAAAAATGAAATAATTCCTTCTTTTTTTAATACGCCCAACGGCTGGGCCCAAAACCTGCCTACATATCTGCAATCGATAAAGTTGCGGCCATTTTCCAGTCCTGATCATTGTCTGCTGGAGTTTATTAATCGTGTATTATATTTATCCACCGCCTGGGTGGCACGGAGACTGGGCCCTCAGTAAACAAACAAACTTTGTGGTGAGTTTTCCCACCTTTTTCCCTAGGAAAAAAAAGCAGGAACTCTGGGTGAACTGAGTCCCCTTAACTTTTTTAAAAAATTAAATAATTCCTTCTTCTTCTTTGAATACACCTAATGGCTGAGCCAACAAAGGTCTGTATAGTTAAAGCTATGGTCTTCCCAGTAGTAATGTACGGAAGTGAGAGCTGGACCATCAAGAAGGCTGATCGCCGAAGAATGGATGCTTTTGAATTATGGTGCTGGAGGAGACTCTTGAGAGTCCCATGGACTGCAAGAAGATCAAACCTCTCCATTCTGAAGGAAATCGGCCCTGAGCGCTCACTGGAAGGACAGATCCTGAAGCTGAGGCTCCAATACTTTGGCCACCTCATGAGAAGAGAAGACTCCCTGGAAAAGACCCTGCTGTTGGGAAAGATTGAGGGCACAAGGAGAAGGGGACGGCAGAGAATGAGATGGTTGGACAGTGTTCTCGAAGCTACCAACATGAGTTTGGCCAAACTGCGAGAGGCAGTGAAGGATAGGCGTGCCTGGCGTGCTCTGGTCCATGGGGTCACGAAGAGTCGGACACGACTGAACGACTGAACAATGGCTGAGCCAAAAACCCACCTATATACCTGTAATCGATAAAGTTGTGGCCATTTTCCAATACTGATCATTGTCTGCTGGAGTTTAATAATCGCATCTTGTATTTATCCACCGCCTGGGGAGGGTGGTACTGCGACTGGGGCCCGCAACAAACAAACAGAAACAAACAAGCAAACAAACATTATGGTGAGTCCTTCTACCTTTCCCCCTAGGAACAAAAGCACCGGTTTGCACCATTATATAATTATTGATTGATTGATTGATTGATTGATTGATTGATTGATACCCTGCCCATCTGGCTGGGCCTCCCCAGCCACTCTGGGCGGCTTCCAACAGAATATTAAAATACAATAGTCTATTAAACATTAAAAGCTTCCCTAACGTCTATTAAACATTAAAAGCACTCACACAAGAGGGGGGAATCACTGCTGCGGTCGGATCCTGCTTGGACCGTCATGATCCACTTTACCAGCCCGGCTCTTTAGAGCCTATCGGCTCAGGGTCGTACCCAGGATCAAAACTAGGGGGGCAAGCCATGGTCGTTCAGGTTTGCTTTGAACAGACGCTGATCATTTTTGCTTCTGAGGGGGGGCAGCTGCCTTCTAGGGGGGGCAGATGCCCCCCCCCTGCGCCCCCTGGGTACGCCCATGTATCGGCTTCCTTCCTTCCCTCACGGCTTTCAAAATCAACCTATGTTATCATTGCATTTTGCACGTTTCCTCAAAATGTGAATAAAGATAGAAAGGTAGAAAACCCCTCACTGATTGCGGGCTTCCCGTCGAGGCATCTGCTCAGCAACCCAGAGGCAGGATTCTGGACTAGATAGGTTCCTTTCGGCCCGATCCAGCAGCCAGCCTCTCCTTAAGGTCTTAGGGCAGGGGAAGAAATTAGATCCACTTCCCTCCTCATTTTCCCCTCCCCTTCCCACGACTGCCCCCAGGGTCCTCATTAGGGATGTTTAGACGCAGCTCAAAACCCTCGGCTCCTTAGCAACCGGGAGCTGACACACCTTGCCTTACCTGCCTGCCTCCCTCCCTGGGGTCAGGTGAGATATACCCTCTGCCAGTCACCTGGGATGCCTCCGAGGCCCTTGAGCGATTTGGGAGATGTGGCAGAGAGGTGAGGCCGGCGCTGCCAAGGCACCTGGGCGGCCCTTGGAATCTGCATTGAGTGACAAGGGTGTGCCAGTCTACCTAGCCTTCCTGTCTCTTCTCTCTCTCCCTCCCCCCCCTCTCTCTCTCTCAAAGCCCCCACCTGCCCAGCGCCTTTCCCATGACGCTACCTGCAAGACTCGCTCACCTGTTCATCAGAAGAGAAACCCTCCCCGGCCAGGTGCGTAAGGTATCCCCTTTCACCTCTTCCGCGCCCGGCCGGCATCCTGCCAGGGGCTGTGCCCACACAAACACCCACACTCGAAATTAATCTGGCTCTCGTCACACGTGGAAGCTGCTTCCCTGCGCTTCGCTCTCCAGGCACATCCGTAAGTCGAGCCTCCGCGAACAGGGCTAGTCTACCTGTGGCCTCGCTATTAATCAGCACGGCTCGGTTTCCACCTCCCTTTCTCTCTCAAACGTACAACATACCCTCCAACATTTCACCAGTGAAAATAGAGGTGTCCTGTTCCCTAATAATAATAATAATAATCTAATTATTTATACCCGGCACATCTGAATGGGTTGCTCCAGCCACTCTGGGCGGCTTCCAACATACATAAAAATATAATCAAACATTAAATATATTTTTTTTAAAATGTCTCTCTACAGGGCTGCCTTCAGATGTCTTCTAAAGGTTGTGTCTGCTTGGCTCAGGAGTCACATAACTCCTTATTTCCATGAGAGAAATGTTGGAGGGGATGGAATAGGAGGTCCCTATTTTCAAGGGAGAAACGTTGGAGGGGATGGAATAGGAGGTCCCTATTTTCACGGGAGAAACGTTGGAGGGGATGGAATAGGAGGTCCCTATTTTCACGGGAGAAACGTTGGAGGGGATGGAATAGGAGGTCCCTATCTTCAGGGGAGAATCGTTGGAGGGGATGGAATAGGACGTCCCTATTTTAACGGGAGAAACGCTGGAGGGGATGTTTGCCTAATCTTCTGTTAGAGCCGTTCACCTTGCTGGCTCTCACTGCCTCCCGTGGGAGTGAATTTGCCTATGTGTCAATGCACGGAAAAGCTTAATTTGTCACCAACCACAGCTGCTCGGTGCTCTGCAGAACACCCAGACCTGTATTTTAAAAAGGGAGTACAGAAATCCGGGAGGGGAGGGGGTTTACCCTGATGCACACCCCCTTAATAGGCTAACCCCTTTCGGGTGCAAAACCGGAGTTTCATGGCATGTCCTCAGTTTCCATCCAAAGAAACAGACAGAGTCCAGTTGCTTCAGAGAGTTGGCAGGCGCTGGGTTGCGCAGTTGACCCGCCAGGAAACCGTTCTGGCTTTCCTCTCCAATTTCATTTGAAACCCCCTACATGCCAGCCAAAACACTCCATGGACTGGAGAGGCAGAACAAATTGCTTCTACTCTGACGTCGAGCACAAGCCTTGCTCGGTCATATTTCACTCTATTTTTCTCCGCAGTCTTATTCTTGGTAGACCATAAACTTGACATGAGTCCACAGTGTGATGCAGCAGCTAAAAAAGCCCATGCAATTCTGGGCTGCATCCATAGGAGTATAGCATCTAGATCAAGGGAAGGAATAGTACCACTGTATTCCGTTCTGGTCAGACCTCACCTGGAATACTGTGTCCAGTTCTGGGCACCACAGTTCAAGAAGGATACTGACAAGCTGGAACGTGTCCAGAGGAGGGCAACCAAAATGGTCCAAGGCCTGGAAACGATGCCTTATGAGGAATGGCTTAGGGAGCTGGGTATGTTTAGCCTGGAGAAGAGAAGGTTCAGGGGTGATATGATAGCCATGTTCCAATATATAAAAGGATGTCATATAGAGGAGGGAGAAAGGTTGTTTTCTGCTGCTCCAGAGAAGCGGACACGGAGCAATGGATTCAAAGTACAAGAAAGAAGATTCCACCTAAACATTAGGAAGAATTTCTTGACAGTAAGAGCTGTTCAACAGTGAAATTTGCTGCCAAGGAGTGTGGTGGAGTCTCCTTCTTTGGAGGTCTTTAAGCAGAGGCTTGACAGCCACCTGTCAAGAATGCTTGGATGGTGTTCCTGCTTGGCAGGGGGTTGGACTGGGTGGCCCTTGGGGTCTCTTTCAACTCTATGATTCTATGATTCTAAGCCTTGCTCGGTCACATTTCACTCTATTTTTCTCCGCAGTCTTATTCTGAGTCTGACCACAGACCCAGCTAACTCCTTGCTGTCCACTGCAGCGAAACCCTTTCTGTCCAGCTTTGCAGGTGGACAGAGGATGCGGTGTTATACCCTGCAAAAAGTACTTTTACGTTCTGCTCTGTATTGTTGACGCTGCATGGCTTTCCAGCGCTTCGTATTCTAAAACGGCCTCGGTCCTGTATACCTGAAGGAGCGTCTCCACCCCCATCGTTCTGCCCGGACACTGAGATCCATCTCCAAGGGCCTTCTGGCGGTTCCCTCCCTGCGAGAAGCGAGGTTACAGGGAACCAGGCAGAGGGCCTTCTCGGTGGTGGCGCCCACCCTGCGGAACGCCCTCCCTTCAGATGTCAAGGAAATAAACAACTACCTGACTTTTAGAAGACATCTGAAGGCAGCCCTGTTTAGGGAAGTTTTTAATGTTTGATGCTGTATTGTGTTTTTAATATTTGGTTGGGAGCTGCCCAGATGGGTGCGGTATAAATACATTATTATTATTATTATTATCATCATTAATTATTATTATTATATTGAGAAAGACTTGCGTGGCAGCTGCATTGCATGTTTCGAACAGATTCTTCGATCTACTTGATTGGAAACCCAGTTGCAACCTCAACATTAGGAAGAACTTCCTGACAGTAAGAGCTGTTCGACAGTGGGATTTGCTGCCTTCTAGGCTCCAGTCCCACCAGCCAGCCTGGCCAAGAGTCAGGGGTGAGGATGGGGACTGTGGTTCGGCAACCTCAGAAAGGCCCCCCAGACGGTCCCCGCTCCTGACCTAAGGAGCACCTCCACCCTCATCATTCAGCCCAGACACCGGGATCCAGCTCCGAGGGCCTTCTGGCAGTTCCCTCCCTGCGAGAAATGAGGTTGCAGGAATATTCTCATTCTCTTTGGGCAACCAAAATGGTCAAAGGCCTGCAAACGATGCCTTATGAGGAACGGCTTAGGGAGCTGGGTATGTTTAGCCTGGAGAAGAGAAGGTTAAGGGGTGATATGATAGCCATGTTCAAATATAGAAAAGGATGTCATATAGAGGAGGGAGAAAGGTTGTTTTCTGCTGCTCCAGAGAAGCGGACACGGAGCAATGGATTCAAACTACAAGAAAGAAGATTCCACCTAAACATTAGGAAGAACTTCCTGACAGTAAGAGCTGTTGGACAGTGGAGTTTGCTGCCAAGGAGTGTGGTGGAGTCTCCTTCTTTGGAGGTCTTTAAGCAGAGGCTTGACAGCCACCTGTCAGGAATGCTTGGATGGTGTTTCCTGCTTGGCAGGGGGTTGGACTGGATGGCCCTTGGGGTCTCTTCCAACTCTAGGATTCTAGGATTCCTTTTTAAACAAGTCCATTCGAGACCGTGGGAGGGTGGCTCTTGCCTTTAAGGGTCGTCTTGCCTTTAAGGGTTAACGGAAGCTGGCTTCTCGCTTCTGGGGAAAGGCCATCGCTCCGTGGTAGAGCAACAGCCAATCAGTTTGGAAACCTGGCTTCACAAGGAAGCAATTAACTGGTTTCTGTGCTCACTGGTTTAATTGAGCTGCTCAGCTGGACCACACCTCAACCACCTGCAAACCAGGTTCGCATCTGGTGCCGATCTCATTCCTCGGAAGATGGTCAGAGCAGCCTGGCTGCTGAATCAGTCCGGGATCCTGTTTTTGCCGGGGCCTGGGGGAGGGGACGACGACCCAGGAAGCGAGATCCAAGTCTGAGACAACTCTCCCCCCCCCCAGAGGCGTAGGAAGGTCAGGTGGTACCCAGTGCGGAAAATTTCTTGTCACCCCCCCCCCCCCACATTGATTTTTATTTTATTTTGCCTGCAAAAGTGGTTTTGCGTTATTTCCTATTTTCTTACAAAGGAATAATAATAAGTAAAAATAAACTTTTATTCATATCCCGCCCTCCCCGGCCGAAGTCGGGCTCAGGGCAGCTAACATCAGATACATAGCATTGATATAAAATCAAACAATAATTAAATTACCTCCTAAAAAAACATGTCAAAATCAAATCAAAGTCTAATTAGACGGCTTTCCGCAGGGTTAGGGTTGGGAGCAGTAAGTGCTCCACTGAATTGAAATTTCAGCCTTCGTGACATAGGAAAACGGCCAAGTAAACAGCTATTTTCGTGGAGGAGGGTCAAGATATTAACTGATATGCCTGAAATTTCATATATAGCTATATAATCCCTAGTGTAATAAGATAAGACCTTTGGAGCAGGCTTTTTTTTAAAAGTTTTTTATGAACCACCCTAGTAGGGCAGTAATTGTTCCTTGATAATTTGTCACCCCCTCCATGATGGAACCTGGGCGGACCGCCCCCCCTGTCTCCATTCCTACGCCACTGTCCCCCCCCCCTGTGGTTTCCAGCAATAATTTATTTTCTCTGCCTTGCGTCTACCAACATTCAGCTTAATTGGATGCCTGCGAGTTCTGGTGTCATGAGAGAGGGCGGAAAAACCTCTCTTTACCCACTTTCCCCGTACCAAGCATAATTCTACAACCTTCTATCAGGTCCCCACTTCCCTGTATTTTCTCTAAACCAAAAACTCTGCAGCCTTCCGTCGTAGCATCATGCAGACCCCTCCGAGCGTCCCTATTTTCCGGGGACGTCCGTGATTTAGAGAAGGTGCCCCGGTTTCTGATTTGATCCTGGAATGTCCCACTGTTCCATACCTTTGCACTGCTGGTTGGGTTGTTGCTACGCATAAACTCACACACTGTGCTCCCCAAAAAGGAGGATGCGTCCCAGGTAGGCAAAAGCGTTTCAGGAGGGCTCAAGGCAGGATTGGAGAATACACCGTATTTTTCGCTCCATAACGCGCACCGGACCATAACGCGCACTTCGTTTTTAGAGGAGGAAAACAAGAAAAATATTTTTTCCCTGGTTTTCCTCCTCTAAATGTCTGGGAGGGAGGGAGGGAAGAGAGAGAGAAGGAAGAGAGAGAGAGGAAGAGAGAGGGAAAGAAGGAGGGAGAGAGGGAGGGAAGAGGGAGAGAGAAGGAAGGAAGGAAGGAAGGAAGGAAGGAAGGAAGGAAGGAAGGAAGGAAGGAAGGAAGGAAGGAAGGAAGGAAGGAAGGGGGGAAGCATCTCCCTCCCTCCCTCCTTGTGCGCTCCAGGGGCAGGGGAGGAACGGACATCCCGAAAGCGCTGGTTTCAGGCTGTCCCTTTCCCGCCCCCTTTCCTGCTGTCCTGGCGGGCGCGGGGGGTGGGGGGAAGAACAGACATCCCGACAGCTCTGCTTTTGGGCTGTCCGTTCCTCTCCCGCCATGGCTCCAGTGGCAGAGGCATCCCTCTGCTTACGACTGCAGTGGCAGCTGAGGGATCCCGCTGCCGGCCAGTGCCTTCGCTCCATAACACGTACAGACTTTCCCCCTTCCTTTTTAGGAGGGAAAAAAGTGCGCGTTATGGAGCGAAAAATACGGTAACTCAGGAAAGCGTGTGGCTTGTTTAAATTAACCTTGTTTAAAAAACAAAACACCAGAGGCCTTTTTATTAGGTATAATAGGAGAAGAATTACTGAAGGGTAAGGAAGGATGCGGGTGGGGTTGTGGGTTAAACCACCGAGCCTAGGGCTTGCCGATCAGAAGGTCGGTGGTTCGAATCCCCACGACGGGGTGAGCTCCCGTTGCTCGGTCCCTGCTCCTGCCAACCTAGCAGTTCGAAAGCACGTCAAAGTGCAAGTAGATAAATAGGAACCGCTCCGGCGGGAAGGTAAAGGGCGTTTCCGTGTGCTGCTCTGGTTCGCCAGAAGCGGCTTAGTCCTGCTGGCCACATGACCTGGAAGCTGTATGCCGGCTCTCGGCCAATAAAGCGAGATGAGCGCCGCAACCCCAGAGTCGTCTGCGACTGGACCTAATGGTCAGGGGTCCCTTTACCTTTAAGGAAGTACTGTTTATGTACGCGATGACAGTGGCAAGAATGTTATATGCCCAGGGATGGAAAGAAGAAAGAGCCCCATCGAAAGAAGAATGGATAATGAAGATGATGGATTATGAGGAGACGGCAAGGCTGGCCGGGAAGATCAGGCACCAAGAGGATAACAAATTCAATAGAGAATGGTGTGACTTTATAGAATATATTAAAGAAGACTGTAAAAATCTTTTAAAAAAAAAGTCATCAGGATTGACAGACACTTCCAATTCAGAACAACAAAGTATCGTTCAGCCCGGACACTGAGGTCCAGCTCCGAGGGCCTTCTGGCGGTTCCCTCCCTGCGAGAAGCCAAGTTACAGGGAACCAGGCAGAGGGCCTTCTCGGTGGTGGCCCCCACCCTGTGGAACGCCCTCCCTTCAGATGTCAAAGAGAAAAACAACTACCAGACCTTTAGAAGACATCTGAAGGCAGCCCTGTTTAGGGAGGCTTTTAATGTTCAATAGATTATTGTATTTTAATGTTCTGTTGGAAGCCGCCCAGAGTGGCTGGGGAAACCCATCCAGATGGGCGGGGTATAAATAATAAATTATTATTATATTATTATTATTATAAAAACGAAGTATAACAATTTGGATAAATGGAATTAGATGCAGTTAAAAAAGGAAGGTGATTTTTGGAAGCCAGGGGAGGGGGGAGTCCGGGGTTCAGGGAACCCTATAAGGTTACTGATATTGATTATGGTTTAATGTAAACAAGTGTGTGTGTGTGTGTGTGTGTGTGTGTGTGTAAAAAATTGTGTTTTTTTTCTTTTTGAAACCCTGAAAATAAAACAGAAAAGAAAGTGTGTGGCCCCCAGAGAGCTTCGAGAGGTCCCGAGGGCCGCATTCGAAACTCCCCATCCCTGCATTAATGGGACGTGAGCCAAAATGATGGCAGGGGGTCAGTTCTGGGGAGGGGGTGCGAATCAATGGGGTGGGGAGTGGGGTTTACCTGGTTTCTCCTGCTTCTCGTTGGAAGCCTCAGAGCCTGTCCTCGATCTGCGCCGCAGCATCGCTCAGCTTCAGCGGCAAACATAAAACACACACACACACACAGACACAAAAGCCCACCAAGGTGTGGGAAATTGTTCCCACGCTGATCCAGCAGCGAGCAGAAAACCCTTCCCTGGTTTGACGCTCTTTCAAGGCCACATCCTTCCTCAGACAGCAGTCCTGGGAGACTGGCTGCTGATGGCGCGCAGGGCAAATTATATATATATCGGGACCTGCCCCCTGTTGCGGTCCAGAATCCCGGAGGATAACTGGGCAATCAGGATGTGCATCCTCCTGGCCAAGCCCAGGTTAGGACACCTCTGCCTCCTCTCAGGAATTTGCATGGGCCAATTTGCAACGCACCGCCTGCAGCAGCAACCTTCCCCACATGCCTGGGGTTGAATCACAACCAGGAAGGCTTTCCAAATTCTCCCCGGATTAGCAACTTTTGCAATCTCCTGGTTGTTGTTTTTTTGAAACTGCGGTCCCACTCAACTCATAATGCATAGTATCATCCTCTCTAAACTGAGAGCCAGCGTGGTGTAGAATCCTAGAATCCTAGAATCCTAGAGTTGGAAGAGACCCCAAGGGCCATCCAGTCCAACCCCCTGCCAAGCAGGAATCATTCTTCATATTATTATTAGAATCCTAGAATCCTAGAGTTGGAAGAGACCCCAAGGGCCATCCAGTCCAACCCCCTGCCAAGCAGGAATTATTAATATTATTATTATTAGAATCACAGAATCCTAGCGTTGGAAGAGACCCCAAGGGCCATCCAGTCCAACCACCTGCCAAGCAGGAATTATTAATATTATTATTATTAGAATCATAGAATCCTAGAGTTGGAAGAGACCCCAAGGGCCATCCAGTCCAGCCCCCTGCCAAGCAGGAAACACCATCCAAGCATTCCTGACAGGTGGCTGCCAAGCCTCTGCTTAAAGACCTCCAAAGAAGGAGACGCCACCACACTCCTTGGCAGCAAATCCCACTGTCGAACAGCTCTTACTATCAGGAAGTTCTTCCTAATGTTTAGGTGGAATCTTCTTTCTTGTAGTTTGAATCCATTGCTCCCTGTCCGCTTCTCTGGTGTAGTGCAGGGGTGGCCAACTCCCAAGAGACTGCGATCTACTCACACAGTTCAAAACTGGCAGTGATCTACCCCTTTTTTGGGGTTCAGGTCAAAGTTGTTGAGCTTTTTATAGGACGGAGGAAGGCCCATTTTGAGCACCGCAACCCCAGAGTCGAATCAGAGCAGCGCACGGAAACGCCATTTACCTTCCCGCCGGAGCGGGACCTATTGATCTACTTGCACTTTGACGTGCTTTCGAACTGCTAGATGGGCAGGAGCAGGGATCGAGCAATGGGAGCTCACCCTGTCACGGGGAATCGAACCGCCGACCTTCTGATCGGCAAGCCCTAGGCTCTGTGGTTTAACCCACAGCGCCACCCGCGTCCCTAAGTATTGATATGCAGTTGTAAATATTATCACTAGTACCCATGGACTGGATGGGGGGAGGTCATGAAATTCAGAGAACAAACATAGTTGGTCTCTAAGGTGCTACTGGAAGGAATTTTTTAATTTTGTTTTGATTTGGAACTGTTTTGGTTGTTGTATGTTTAAACTTTTGAAAATCAAATAAAATCTGTGTGTGTGTGTGTGTGTGTGTGTGTGTGTACCTTTGTTGTCAAACTTAATCCGTTCCGAAAGTCCGTTCCAAAACCAAAGCGTTCCAAAACCAAGGCGCTCTTTCCCATAGAAAGTCATGCAAAACAGATTAATCCGTTCCAGACTTTTAAAAAAAAAACCTAGGACAGCAATTGAACATGAATTTTACTATCAAACGAGACGACTGATCCATAAAATAAAAGCAATAAACAATGTAATGCAGTCACACAATCAATCAATCCTTCCATCCATCAGTAGCTGAACTGGGTTCCAGGCAGTCACAAAAACAAAACAAAAAGAGCCGCAAAAACAAAAACGCAAAATAAATAGGAGAAACAGACAGACCTCAGTGTGACACTCAAAACGGAAGAGCGGCACTCAAAACGGAGCACGTTTGGCTTCCGAAAAAAGTTCGCAAACCGGAACACTTCCTTCCAGGTTTGCAGCGTTTGGGTTCCAAGTTGAGTACCAAGGCGTTTGAGAACCGAGGTACCACTGTACATATACATTGGTACGTCGGGTTAAGAATTTAGTTCGTTCCGGAGGTCCGTTCTTAACCTGAAACTGTTCTTAACCTGAGGTGCCACTTCAGCTAATGGGGCCTCCCGCTGCCGGCGTGCCGCGATTTCTGTTCTCATCCTGAAGCAAAGTTCTTAACCCGAGGTACTATTTCTGGGTTAGCGGAGTCTGTAACCCGAAGCGTCTGTAACCCGAAGCGTCTGTAACCCGAGGTACCACTGTAAAATAAACTGGGAGCTTCTGCATGAAAGGCGGCTGCCGTACCCAGAGGGCTATGGAGAGCAAATTGCACCCTGCAGATTATGAACGGGGGAACCATAAACTTGACATGAGTCCACAGTGTGATGCAGCAGCTAAAAAAGCCCATGCAATTCTGGGCTGCATCCATAGGAGTAGAGCATCTAGATCAAGGGAAGGAATAGTACCACTGTATTCCGCTCTGGTCAGACCTCACCTGGAATACTGTGTCCAGTTCTGGGCACCACAGTTCAAGAAGGATACGGACAAGCTGGAACGTGTCCAGAGGAAGGCAACCCAAATGGTCAAAGGCCTGGAAACGATGCCTTATGAGGAACGGCTTAGGGAGCTGGGTATGTTTAGCCTGGAGAAGAGAAGGTTCAGGGGGGATAGGATAGCCATGTTCAAATATATAAAAGGATGTCATATAGAGGAGGGAGAAAGGTTGTTTTCTGCTGCTCCAGAGAAGCGGACACGGAGCAATGGATTCAAACTACAAGAAAGAAGATTCCACCTCAACATTAGGAAGAACTTCCTGACAGTAAGAGCTGTTGGACAGTGGAATTTGCTGCCAAGGAGTGTGGTGGAGTCTCCTTCTTTGGAGGTCTTGAAGCAGAAGCTTGACAGCCACCTGTCAAGAATGCTTGGATGGTGTTTCCTGCTTGGCAGGGGGTTGGACTGGATGGCCCTTGGGGTCTCTTCTAACTCTAGGATTCTATGATTCTATGAAATAAAGACCACCCGATTGGGTATCTCTTCGTTTTGAGTCTCCTTCTTGTTTCCTGCTTGGCAGGGGGTTGGACTGGATGGCCCTTGGGGTCTCTTCCAACTCTATGATTCTATGATTCTATTCTATGATTCTATGAATCTCAGATTCTTGCCGCCTACGTGCTCAGCCAATAAGCCTGCAAGGGCGACGGAGACCCACACCGTAGTCCCAAATCCTGTCTCCTCCTGGTCTCCCTCTGCAGGGGTATGGGGTCCAGGGGGGCAGCACCAAAGGCTGCTGGGGCACCCCCCGGGAGAGGCCTCGGAGCGGCGTCCGTGCTGTCCTCAGCTACGGTGACAAGACGTTTCTTCCCCGGCGTGGCGCTCTTTGACGTGGGCCACATCCGGGGCGCTTGCAAATGGCGCTGGTCCATCGCAGTCGCTCCTCTTCCTCCCGCAAGGACGCCAGGGGGGTCGTCGGTCCTGGGGGGCTTCTTCCGGGGTTCGTGCTGGCTCTTGCGGAATTTGGCCCGTCGGTTTTTGAACCACACCTGGGTGGAAGAATGAGTGTTACATTGGCCTACATTGGGGGACAGGCAGTGGGCAGGTGTGGGGGACTCCCTGGTCCTGAATGGGGTCACTGTGCCCCCGAAGGACCAGGTGCGCAGCCTGGGTGTCATTTTGGACTCACAGCTGTCCATGGAGGCGCAGGTTAATTCTGTGTCCAGGGCGGCTGTCTCCCAGCTCCATCTGGTACGCAGGATGAGACCCTACCTGCCTGCAGACTGTCTCACCAGAGTGGTGCATGCTCTGGTTATCTCCCGCTTGGACTACTGCAATGCGCTCTACGTGGGGCTCCCTTTGAAGGTGACCCAGAAACTGCAACTAATCCAGAACGTGGCAGCTAGACTGGGGACTGGGAGCGGCCGCTGGGACCACATAACACTGGTCCTGAGAGATCTACATTGGCTCCCAGGATGTTTCCGAGCACAATTCAAAGTGTTGGTGCTGACCTTTAAAGCCATAAACTGCCTCGAAGGCCCAGTATCCCTGAAGGAGCGTCTCCACCCCGGACACCGGGGTCCAGCTCTGAGGTCCGTCTGGCGGTTCCCTCCCTGCGAGAAGCCAAGTTACAGGGAACCAGGCAGAGGGCCTTCTTGGTAGTGGCACCCTCCCTGTGGAACACCCTCCCGTCAGATGTCAAGGAAATAAACAACTATCTGACTTTTAGAAGACATCTGAAGGCAGCCCTGTTTAGGGAAGTTTTTAATGTCTGATGTTTTATCGTGTTTTTAATATTCCGTTGGGAGCCGCCCAGTGTGGCTGGGGAAACCCAGCCAGATGGGAGGGGTATAAATAATATATTATTATTATTATTATTATTATTATTATTATTATTGACAGAGGAAGAGGAAGGATAGGAGAGAGACGGTCCAGTCCTCTCGGGGAGCGTTCCATTTTCAAACGCAGCTGCGGCGGACAGTGTGCTTGAATGCGCAAACCAACCGCCCTCCCCGTCTTACAGAAAGCTAGCAGCTCAGGGAGAAAGCAGCCACCTCCCCGATGGGCGACGTACGCGCCAACTTTTTAAGCAGAGGAGAAGTCCGTGTCCCTCCTAGCGCTGTCCCAGGAGAATAACAAAGTATAAACCAGTATGGCCAGTGGAAGAATCCTCCCTTGCTGGCTGGGTGAGGTTTGGGGGTGGGGAGGCAAATGGAAAATTGAGAGGTGGTGGTGTTCTGCGTGGAGATGCCATGCTGTACAATTATCCACAGGAATGCCCCTATCATAAACTGGGAGGAATGATGCAGGTTTACGTTTGAAGGGAACAATGATCAGGTCCCAAACCTTTCATTCTGTCAAATTACAGGGATGGGGAAAGGTCAGGGTTTGACCCCTGCTGAAATATCAGGGCTCTTTTGCAAGACAGCCCGCTCCCAAGCAAACGGGTTGCACATACCCTCCAACATTTCTGCAATGAAAATAGGAACATCTTAATTTCAATTATAATCCCAGGCAGAGCCAGACGCGGGTGGCGCTGTGGGTTAGACCACAGAGCCTAGGGCTTGCCGATTGGAAGGTCGGCGGTTCAAATCCCCGCGACGGGGTGAGCTCCCGTTGCTCGGTCCCTGCTCCTGCCCACCTAGCAGTTCGAAAGCACGTCAAAGTGCAAGTAGATAAATAGGTCCCGCTCCGGCGGGAAGGTAAATGGCGTTTCCGTGCGCTGCTCTGGTTCGCCAGAAGCGGCTTAGTCCTGCTGGCCACATGACCTGGAAGCTGTACGCCGGCTCCCTCGGCCAGTAAAGCGAGATGAGCGCCACAACCCCAGAGTCGTCCGCGACTGGAGCTAACGGTCAGGGGTCCCTTTACCTTTACCTTTAAGCTTCTGAAGGTAATGGGGCCCTTTATATGTCCAGCTGTCCTTTGTCAACAACAAATTGTCACTGTTTTTTGTGTAGAATATATGCTGTATGGTAATTTATGGACCTGATAGGTATCAAAAGCCATTTGCACATAACAAAATATGTATTTTATCAAAGTAATTGTTGAACTGAAATACAATTAAGAAGAAGTATATTAATAGTGAAATACAATTAAGAAGTATATTTTTGGAGGGGAGTGGCCCAAGAGAGTGGGGCCCTAAGCTATAGCTCAGGGGTCAGCAAACTTTTTCAGCAGGGGGCCGGTCCACTGTCCCTCAGACCTTGTGGGGGGCCGGACTATATTTTTCAGGGGGGAAATGAATGAATTCCTATGCCCCACAAATAACCCAGAGATGCATTTTAAATAAAAGGACACATTCTACTCATGTAAAAACACGCTGATTCCGGGACCGTCCGCAGGCCGGATTGAGAAGGCGATTGGGCCAGATCCAGCCCCCAGGCCTTAGTTTGCCTACCCATGATATATAATAAGAGGATATGATGTTACACAACGTGTTGAGCTGGTCTTCGACCGTAAATAAAATTTGATTTGATTTGATTTGTTACACAACGTGGTTACAGTGGAACCTCGACTTACGAATTAAATGCGTTCCGAAAGCACACTCGTAAGTCGAAAATTTCGTAAGTCAAAAAACGGCATTCCCATAGGAATGCATTGGAAACGTAAGTCGAAAAATTCATAAGAAAACCCTATGTAAACCTTCGTAAGTCGAGTAAACCGCATCTAAAATCCAAGCGGATTTCCTTTTGGAAATCGAAAAATTTGTAGGCGTGCGGCCGCTTTCTCCCTTTCGTAAGTCGAAAAATACGTAAGTCGAGTACCACAGTTCAAGAAGGATACTGACAAGCTGGAACGTGTCCAGAGGAGGGCAACCAAAATGGTCAAAGGCCTGGAAACGATGCCTTATGAGGAACGGCTTAGGGAGCTGGGTATGTTTAGCCTGGAGAAGAGAAGGTTAAGGGGTGGTATGATAGCCATGTTCAAATATATAAAAGGATGTCATAGAGAGGAGGGAGAAAGGTTGTTTTCTGCTGCTCCAGAGAAGCGGACACGGAGCAATGGATTCAAAGTACAAGAAAGAAGATTCCACCTAAACATTAGGAAGAATTTCTTGACAGTAAGAGCTGTTTGACAGTGGAATTTGCTACCAAGGAGTGTGGCGGAGTCTCCTACTTTGGAGGTCTTTAAGCAGAGGCTTGACAGCCACCTGTCAGGAATGCTTGGATGGTGTTTCCTGCTTGGCAGGGGGTTGGACTGGATGGCCCTTGGGGTCTCTTCCAACTCTAGGATTCTATGAGTACTTTGTAAGTCGAGGTTCCACTGTATATGTAAAACTAATAAAAAGGATTATATGAAGAAGAAAAGAACTGGGACATCTCAACGTCCTGTGTGCCACGTTGCCCCATCACCCTCGCAATTTGATGCCTCTGGCCCTAACTGTTCCCCTGTGAGATATTTCACCGCCCGCCACCTAGACAACGCTGGTCTGCCCCAGAGGCAGGCTTGAGAAGCGCCTGCCTCTGCTGAGGCACGTCGGCGGGTGCCAGGGAGGGGGAAAGCGAGACAAATTTCCCCACCTCGCTCCTCCCCGCCGAGGGTGCGCTCCCGAGATTACCTGCACGCGAGCTTCAGGCAAGTTGGCGAAGGCGGACAGCCTCTCCCGGGTGCCCACGTCTGGGTAATGGGTCCGTTCGAAGGCGCTCTCCAGAGCCTCTCGTTGCTGCGCCGTGAAGACCGTCCGGCTCCGGCGCCGCCTCTGCGGTAGGCCGTAGTGCAGGTCCAGGAAGATTTCTGTGCATGTGCAAAAGGCTATTATTATTATTATTATCATCTATATCAGTGATGGCTAACCTTGACACTCCAGATGTTTTGGGACTACAACTCCCATCATCCCTGACCACTGATCCTGTTAGCTAGGGATGATGGGAGTTGTAGTTCCAAAACATCTGGAGTGTCAAGGTTAGCCATCACTGATCTATATATATAAAATCGTTCAAGTTGGATGTTTGTTAACGGTCGCCTTTCTCCGTAACCCCTTGATCGATTCCGTTCAAATTTGGACACAACGTTCCATGCCCATATGGGAGTGATCATATGTACTTACATTGCACAAATGCCACACCTTTCCCAGGTAAAAATGTGATTTTCTGCAAAAAAAATATAGCGCCCTCCAGTGGACGTTAAGCAGCACAGCACAACACACCTCTTTCTGACCCCTCCTCCTCCTTTCCTGATGTCACTACCACCATCCAATCGACAGACAGACCGCCCACAAACACTACTGGGACAAGGAACCTCATAGACTAAAATAGTAGTAATAAACAGTTGTAGAAACGAAGACGAAAACGCGAGGGGCAAACAGAGAACACATAGACTGAACTTCAACGAGGTAAGGTGGAAGTAAATATACGCTTTCTCTTTCATACTGTATCTGACTTTTGCATTTCACCAAATCAGCCACAGCAAGGCGTGGCCGGGTCAGCTAGTTATTATTTGTGGAGGAGGAAGTGGAACGAGAGGGAAAGAAGGCATCCCTGTTTGGGGAAGTTTTTATTGTGTGTTATTGTGTTTTTCATATCCTGTTGGAAGCCGCCCAAAGTGGCTGGGGAGGCTCAGCCAGATGGGAAGGATATTATTATTATTATTATTATTATTATTATTATTATCCCTCTCCCTCCCTTCTGAGTCCTTACAAGGAGCAGCACAGAGACGAAGGCGGGTGCGGAAGAAGATGGCAGGCAGGTGGGGGTGTCAGACTTAACACCCGTTTATCCTAAGGGGCCATCTGTCTTGGATGCTTTGGTTGCCATCCCTGGGGGTTGGGCTGGATGACCTTGCGGGGTCCCTTTCCAACTCTACAATTCTACGATTCTGGGACCAACCTCACCCACCCGGCAGCCCCCCTTCTTGTAGAACTAACAGCCCGCCTCGGAGGGCAGCCCCCTCCCCTAGCGCCCAACCCCTTTTTACCTGCCAGGTGATCCATCGCGGGGACGGCGCAGAAAGGTGCGAGCCGAGCCGAGGGTGCTGGCGGCAAGGAGGAGCAGCAGCCTCCCAGAGCCTGCGGAAGAGGAGGCGTCACCGCGTACACGAGCGACGGAGGCGTCATCAGCGGGAAAGCCACGCTGCCACTAAGATGGTACATCCTCCTTTGTCTAGTAGAGGGGAGGGAGGGAAATAATAGAATAGAATAGAATAGGATAGGATAGGATAGGATAGGATAGGATAGGATAGGATAGGATAGGATAGGATAGGATAGGATAGAACAGAATATATTTTATTGTCATTGTCCCCTTCGGAGACAACGAAATTACTTGGTTACTCCATCCACCCAGATAGGGCACTCCACGCAAAGACAAAACAACTACAAAAACACTGATTAAAACCATACACACTGATTAAAACCATACAATGATAAAACATAACAGGTAAGGTTAGATGACTTCAAAGTCCAGGCTTCCCATTCAAGGCCGCGATCGCTCTGGAGAAGAAGCTGTTTCTAAGGCGGCTTGTTCTTGTTGTCATCGTCCTGTATCTCCGTCCCGATGGCAAACGTTCAAAGAGACGGTGACCAGGATGCGATGGATCTTTCACTATGTCCAGTGCCTTTCTGTGGCACCTCATGGCATAAATCTGCTCTAAGGTGGAGAGCGAGCAGCCAACAATGCTCTCTGCTGCCTTCACAACTCTGCACAATGTATAAGCCAAGGGTCCTGGCTCAGAGGGTGGAGGTCTTCTTAAAATAATAATAATAATAATAATAATAATAATAATAATATCTCATTTGATAGTAAATTCCATGTTCAATTGCTGTTTTAGGGGTTGTTTCTAAAAGTCTGGAACGGATTAATCCATTTTGCATGACTTTCTATGGGAAAGAGCGCCTCGGTTTTGGAACGCTTTGGTTTTGGAACGGAATTTCCAGAACGGATTAAGATTGACAACCAAGGTACCACTGTGTGTGTCCTTTTTTTGACTTGCTGTGTTCCCTCATGGCAACACCACTTACACATCTTTGACTGTCGAGACCACAGCTCCACCGCCAGACCCTACAGTATCTGGAACCATCATCGTGACAACAAAACCCCAAGATTACATTATTTATGTTCATCATTAACTCTTTTGACTTGTGGAACCTCCACCAGACACGTGTGGGCTGCACGGGACGTTTTGAATTTTTGATTTTACAGCTCTATGATAGCATGTTTATGCATACTTGTATGTTTGGATTTTTGGTGGCGCTGTGGGTTAAACCACAGAGCCTAGGGCTTGCTGATCAGAAGGTCGGTGGTTCGAATCCCCACAATGGGGTGAGCTCCCGTTGCTCGGTCCCAGCTCCTGCCCACCTAGCAGTTCGAAAGCACGTCAAAAAGTGCAAGTAGATCAATAGGTCCCGCTCCGGCGGGAAGGTAAACGGCGTTTCCGTGCGCTGCTCTGGTTCACCAGAAGCGGCTTTGCCATGCTGGCCACATGACCCAGAAGCTGTACGCCGGCTCCCTCAGCCTGTAAAGCGAGATGAGCGCCACAACCCTAGAGTCGGACACGACTGGACCTGATGGTCAGGGGTCCCTTTACCTTTAATTATGTTACGTGGAGACTGATTTATCAGCTGGTCACGTTTTTGTGTGTTTGGTACACACACACACACACACACACACACACACACACAGAGTGGTACCTTGGTTCCCAAACTTAATCCGTTCCAGAAATCCCGTTCCAAAACCAAAGCGTTCCAAAACCAAGGCGCGCTTCTTTCCCATAGAAAGTCATGCAAAACGGATTAATCCGTTCCAGACTTTTAGAAACAACCCCTAACACAGCAATTGAACATGGATTTTACTATCTAACAGGACCACCGATCCATAAAATGAAAGCAATAAACAAAATACTGCGGTCACACCATCGACCCGTCAGTAGCCAGACTGGGTTCCACACAGCCACAAAGACAAAACGAAAAAGAGCCGCGAAAACAAATGCAAAATAAATAGCAAAAACAGACAGACCTCAGCGTAACATTTGTCGTATGGTTTTTAAGATAAAATTTAAAAATTATTAAAAGGGTTCAAGATTCCTGGCCCCTCTGAAAGAGCAGGGAAGCATTTTTAAGACCCCACAAAAATCACTCACCAGCAACTCCCGAGATCTCTCTGTTTCTCTCTTCCTCCTTCACTCTCCCGCCTTCATGGCTCTAACTCCCAGCTCCTGCTCATCCTCTGCTATTTAACAGCTTGGGGGATTGGGGGGATGAGGGTGGGTGGGTTTGTAAGCAAAGGGCTCATGTCAAACTTTCCTCTCGCAACCCCTCCCCAAATCTTGTAGGAACTTAACCAGAGCTCGGCTAAATTATAAAGTGCCTTTCCTTCCCTCCGTAGGGAATTGAGGAGGGGTAAGCCGAGCTCATTGTTGGGGGTGTCTGTGCATGTGTCATTCTTCTTCTTCTTTTAATTAGCATCTGCACATTTTGTAGCTTATTTTGGAGAGGTTTACAAAAAAAAAAAGAAAAATCAGTTCGGAGATGCTCCCAGGCCTCAGGCTCTCATGATCTAAAGAAAACGATGCAACACGCAAGAAATTTGGGATGTCTGAAGGCAGCCCTGTTTAGGGAGGTTTTCAATGTTTGGTGTTTTTAATATTTTGTTGGGAGCCGCCCAGAGTGGCTGGGGAAAGCCAGCCAGATGGGCAGGGTATGTATGTATGTATTAATAATAATAATAATAATAATAATAATAATAATAATAATGACTTGGAGCGCAAATACTACTGCTCTGGTAAAGAAGGCCCAGCAGAGAATTTATTTCCTCAGACTTTTAAAGAAGAACAATCTGAGTGAGAGACTGCTGGTGTCCTTCTACCGAGGCTCCATAGAGAGCATCCTATATAATAATCTTGCTGTGTCCCTGCTTTTCCGTGTGTCATGGAAGTGCGTTCTGCGCATGTCACACGGGGACGCAGAGATTGGAGGGGGAGGAGAGGGGGGCGGGACGACGCAGAGACACTTCTGGCCGGCCGAAACTGCGCCGCCGCCATTGCCGGGCCGCCGCCGCCGCTGCCACCTCGACGGAGGAGCCCCGAGGAGGAGGAGGAGGACGGCCGGCCCGGCCTGGAGGCAGCGGCGGCGAGGAGAACGAGGACGCCGCCCCGCAACCTCCTCGCCCCTCGCAACCTCCTCGGGTCCCGCTCGCCCCCGCTAGAGCCCGTTATCAACGGGCTGAATTCCACTAGTTCTTATATACTGTATTTGTGCTTGGTTCTCCAGCTGCACAGCCAGGGAGAAGAAGATACTTCAGAAGGTCATAACCACAGCCCAAAATATTATTGGTCATCCTCTCCCATCTCTGGAAGAACTAGACAGTTCCCGTTGCCTTAAAAAGGTGAACAATATTTTAAAGGATCCATCTCAGCCAGGATATAGTCTCTTTGCACCACTGCCTTCGGGTAGAAGATATAGAACAATTAGATCAAGAACAAATAGATTGAAGAACAGTTTCTACCCAAGAGCTATAACCATCTTAAATGCTGTAACCAGATAATATGACCTTGGAGAGATGTGATGGGTGTATGTGTGGCTTTTTTTGGTGTGTGTGTGTTTTGTGTTGTTTTTTGTTTCTTTCTGTTTTTTTAACGGGATGGCATGCAATTTCGTTGCACTTGTATAGCGTTGTGCTTGTACTTGTGCAATGACAATAAATTATCTTATCTTATCTTATCTTATTATTATTATTATTAAATTCTATGTGCCTATGAGCTTGCTTCCCCCCTCCCTCTCAATTCCAAATTTCTTGCGTGTTGCATCGTTTTGTTTAGATCGTGAGAACCTGAGGCCCGGGAGCATCTCCGAACTGATTTTTCTTTTTTTTTGTAAACCTCTCCAAAATAAGCCACAAGTTGCGCAGATGCTAGTTTTAAAAAAATGAATTTAGGGAAGCGGCAAGCCAAAAATGTGAACACCAGCACACAAACGTCCATGTCCGGATGGTGCCATCGAAACAGCCCGGCATTCCTTTTTCACGCCCAAGTATATATATATATATACTAGTTGAAGTTAGCCCGTTCAATAACGGGCGCTAGAGGAGGAGGAGGCAGAACAGCGGCCGCTGGGGGGTGGAGAGGGGCTCCCTCCCCCTTCTTCTTTTTCCCCGGGGGCGGCTGTAGCGGCGGCGAGGATGGGGCGGCCCTCTGCGTCCGTGCGAGGCAGCGGCGCTGGCGCAACTGACAACGCGCGTGCGCCGCCGCTGCCTCTTGGACACACCCCCCTCTCCGCCCGCTCCAATCCCTGCGTCCGTGTGGGACACGGACATGCGCAGCAGCGCCATTCCGTGACACACGGACTGGACGCAGGGACACAGCAACTTTATTATATAGGATTGCACGTGGTTTGGGCCCAGCAAAGGACCTTTGCACATGGTTCTTTGGCTGGAGAACTACCTTCGAGGGAGAACTGCAATTTGGGGCTCGCGGATCTGGTCCGGGAACAGCGGGTTCGAGGCGTGCGCGTTGAAACAAGCAAACATTCGTCCCGAGTGCAAATAGTAAAAACTGCGAAAAAAAAAATAGTTAACAGGAGCACAGATGTGCTCAAGAGATCAATGGCTGTGCAGCCTTCGGACGTCGCTCGCTAAAGAGCTTACCTCCATCCCCTAATCAGCTTTCCGATTCCTGATCGATCCATTTGCTCGCTAAGCTCCCCCCCCCCAAAAAAACCCTTCTTCGCATGCCCCACGCTTTTGGCTGACCGTGCCCTCCCCCCCCCTACAATTTGCTCCGGCTGTCCGGGAACAAAACGTAGTTTTTATAGGAATGAAATTGCCTTTCAAAAGGTGGGATCGATCATTCCCGATCACCCCTGACCCCAACGGCCTTGTGGCTGCGCGGAGGGGGTTAAGCTGAACGAAAGGGGCCTGAATACTTCTCAGCGGGGGTTCCCCTAAAAAAAAAAACAACCCCACGCTACTGGGATGGCACTGGGAGGGCCGAGCTGGGAGATCTCTCAGCTCCCGCTTCCCAACTGCTTGCCTTCTGTGAATCAACACGGTTTCCTAGAAGAAGAAGAAGAGTTTGGATTTGATATCCTGCTTTATCGCTACCCGAAGGAGTCTCCAAGCGGCTCACATTCTCCTTTCCCTTCCTGCCCCACAACAAACACTCTGTGAGGTGAGTGGGGCTGAGAGACTTCAGAGAAGTGGGACTAGCCCAAGGTCACCCAGCAGCTGCATGTGGAGGAGCGGAGATGCGAACCCGGTTCACCGGATTACGAGTCTACTGCTCTTAACCACTACACCACACTGGCCATGATACAAGAGATCAAGGGTGCGGAAACCAAGCCTGATGAGGAACGGTTGAAGGAGCTGGGTATGTTTAGAGACTGAGAAGAAGAAGAAGAAGAAGAAGAAGAAGAAGAAGAAGAAGAAGAAGAAGAAGAAGAGGAAGAGGAAGGAGGAGGAGGAGGAGGAGGAGGAGGAGGAGGAGAAGGAGAAGGAGAAGGAGAAGAAGAAGAGTTTGGATTTGATATCCGGCTTTATCACTCCCCCTTCAGGAGTCTCCAAGCGGCTCACATTCTCCTTTCCCTTCCTCCCCCTCTGTGAGGTGAGTGGGGCTGAGAGACTTCAGAGAAGTGGGACTAGCCCAAGGTCACCCAGCAGCTGCATGTGGAGGAGCAGGGAATCGAACCCGGTTCACCAGATTGCAAGTCCACTGCTCTTAACCACTACACCACACTGGCTCTCCTGGGGGGACGTAGTGCTTCCCCTATGTGGAACGGCTGTAGGGTTTGGGGCTTTTTAGTTTGGGGGGGAAGGCAAGGGAGAAGTGGTGTGGTTTATAAAAGGATGGACTGCTGAGTACCTACAGAAAAGAGCTTTCCTCCCCGTCTCCTAAAACCCGCAGGCCTGCAACGAGGCTGAATTGTTGGACGAAAGAATCACAGAATCGTAGGGAGGGATCCTGAGGATCGCAGAATGGTAGAGGGTCGTCAACTGTAACCCCCTGCAATGGAGAATCAAGGAGTCCAGAGGTCCCCAAACTTATATGGCCTACTTATTTCAGAACACACAAAAATTACCCAGCGCCCCCCTGGAAATCGACCTCCTTTTAGCGAACGAACAGAAAGATGCCATGACAGGGGGTTGGACTGGATGGCCCTTGTGGTCTCTTCCAACTCTATGATTATATGATCCTATGAAATTTGCGTTCTTCTGTGTATCCCTATCTCTACCTACGTAGAGCTTTGAAGATGCTCGAACTCAGGACGCAAGGGAGAAACATGCTAAGAGGAAGGCACGCTTGGCAAACCCTCACCGGGATCAACTCCCATCCGGAAACCAATGTCCCCACTGTGGAAGGACGTGTGGATCCAGAATTGGCCTCCACAGTCACTTATGGTAAAGGTAAAGGGAGCCCTGACCGTTAGGTCCAGTCGTGTCCGACTCTGGGGTTGCGGCGCTCATCTCGCTTTACTGGCCGAGGGAGCCGGCGTACAGCTTCCGGGTCATGTGGCCAGCAGGACTAAGCCACTTCTGGCGAACCAGAGCAGCACACGGAAATGGCGTTTACCTTCCCGCCACAGCGGTACCTATTTATCTACTTGCACTTTGACATGCTTTTGAACTGCTAGATTGGCAGCTGGGACCGAGCAACGGGAGCTCACCCCGTCGCGGGGATTCGAACTGCCGACCTTCCGATCGGCAAGCCCTAGGCTCTGTGGTTTAGACCCCAGCGCCACCCGCGTCCCAGTCACTTATAGACTCACTTTTAAAACCGTGTTTATCGGAGACAATCTTACTCGGCTACAAGTGATCACCGAATAATATTATTATTATTATTGGCCAAATATCACCTGATTGGAGATGAGTGGCCAAAGTTCCTGGCTGCAAACGAGAAGCAATCTTCAAATGCAGCCATGGAACCGGGAAACTAAGCACGTTTTGATGCCAATTCCAAACCTGTCGCTGGAAGAGGGGAAGGGGAGAGATGAAATGGGACGGCGAAACCCCCCCAAACCACTGAACCGGTGGTCAATTCAGTGGGGAGCTTTTAACTCGGGGACATTTCTTTGCAACGCACCCCTTCAAACGTCACGAGGCCGCAAACGGGTTGTGACAGGTCCGTCGATATCTCAGCGGGAGACTCTCAGCCAGCCCCCCTGCCTCCGAGACCCACCGTCCCGCGTTTGCCGCCCAAAAGGAGCTTACAAGAGGGAAATTAACCACAGAAGGGGTTTTAATGAGGCTCAGCACCCTGATCAATAACGCGGACAATGGGAGGCTCTGGCGTAGGGGTGGCGATCAGAGGCTGAGCCCCACAAGGAACCCAGCCAGGGATGCAAACAGGCTTCCTTTGTGCACAAAAGAGGCATGTTTAACACAACGACGTCTCCATCACAAAAAGCCCGGCCGGCTCTGCCTGACCTCTGACCCCCACCTCCCGAAGGCGAGATGCCAGAGTCGACGGCCCAGTGGATTTCATTCCAAGTTTTCCTTCGCTTCGATCCAGCGATCCGGACTCCTGTTGGAAGGCGATGCGCCAAGTTTCCGAAACTGCGCCCGGCGTGGAGATAGCTGGCAAGAGAGCAGCTTTCCTCCCGCTCTTCTTCCAACGTCGGAACTCGTGAAGATGCGATGGGAGCCGAAAGTTGGGAGGTGCAGGAGAAACAAAAGGGCTTCTTCGCGCGGTGCAAACTATGGAACTCCCTTCTGCAGGAGGGAGACATTGCAAATAGTGCAAACCAGGGTGGATTTGATTTAAATCACGATTTAAATCACTAGTCAGTAAGGCTTGATTTAAATATTTTTTTTACAGAAAGACTCATTCTTGCTGGTATAATTTTAATATTTACAACCATATGAAGGTTTCATTTTTGGAATAATAAATTTTCAGGGTAGTTTTTACAGTTATATCAAAAATTACTGATTTGGTTATACTACTAGAAATACATAGACAGATAATTATGAAATTATGGTGAGGTTTAATAAGTTAACTGTTTATATTTGGACAACTTTTCTGCTGTACTTTATTGGAAGGAGAAAAATAATCATTTCCTTAATAACCATTTAAACAATTTATTTAACTAAAACAATAACATGATAGCATATGTATCCATAGAATCATAGAATACTAGAGCTGGAAGAGACCCCAAGGGCCATCCAGTCCAACCCCCTGCCAAGCAGGAAACACCATCAAAGCATTCTTGACAGGTGGCTGTCAAGCCTCTGCTTAAAGACCTCCAAAGAAGGAGACTCCACCACACTCCTTGGCAGCATGTTTGTTAACTGATGTGGTTAAACATTTTTTTAAAAAAACTTAGACTGAGTTTTAGCACACTTGATAAACTTAAAACAAATCCTTATTTCCTGATGAATAGCCTTTGGACTACAATGTAACTTAAATAGAAGACTATATTTAGAAAGATTTTTCCTCCAAAAGCATTTTATTTTAAAAATCCAATTTAAATAAAAAAAATCCGATTTTTTTTTTAAAAAAAAATCATTGATTTTTATCCACCCTGGTGCAAACTATGGAACTCCTTCCTGCAGGAGGGAGTTATGCCGGAGCGAGAGAGTGCAAATAGCGAATGCAATTTTCAGGGTGGGTTTGAAGCCTGTTCCGCCGATTGGTTAGCCTGTCGTGACATCATAGAATGTTCATCCAAGGGCCAAGGAGAATGAAGACGGGAAGCTGCCTTGTAGACTCTCGGGAGGGGGATGGCTCTTTTAAATAAGAGAACCCCCACCTCCAGTGGTTATCTGGGATACAAATCCCCCATCTCCTATCTAAGAAGAAGCATCCGGCTGTCTCAAGAGGGACTGCAGAGGCGTTCTTCCAAGTTCTTGCATGCAGACCAAGTATAGAGGAAACCCAAGGCCCAACTAAAATCTAAATCTAAGGTGTCTAAAATCTTGGCCCAACTTTTCTGCTGCCCCTTATCTAATATTACTTATGAATCTTACAGATGGGCTTTTTCCAGAGCCCGATTTGAGGCACTGCCTACAGCTGTACTACATGGCAAATTCATGCGGGTACCTTTCCACGAGCGCCTATGCCAGTGATGGCTAACCTTGACACTCCAGATGTTTTGGAACTACAACTCCCATCATCCCTGACCACTGATCCTGTTAGCTAGGGATGATGGGAGTTGTAGTTCCAAAACATCTGGGGTGTCAAGGTTAGCCATCACTGGCCTATGCCCATGCATGACCAATAAGGTGGAATCTGTTACTCACATTCTTCTATTCTGTGAATTTTATAGTGAAGAACGGTCTCTACTTATATTACCCCTTGCAATATTATCTGGAATTTATTCCTGAAATACTACGCAAATTCCTTTTGGAAGACTCTTTGAGCTCAGTATCCTATTGCTGTGGCCAGGTTTTGCACCTTAGCCATCAAGAAACGTAAATCGCTTCTACTGGAAAATACACTATAAATTTCTTTTGCGCCATTGGGTTTCCCCCCCTAATCCTTAGGATTTTGACGCCTCGTAGCGATATTCTGATCGCTGGTTTGGAATTATACTGTACTGTATTATATTGCTGGCTTTTGCTGTAATAAACTGAGTTGAAACCCAAGGCCCTCTCTGATTTAAACTTAATGAGGACAGGCTTCTGGCTTTTCGTAGATGAAACGTGTGGCAAAGTTGCGGACTTTCAAAAATAACATCTCAGGATTACCCACCCCTTTATCCCTGACACTCTCCAGTAAGCAGAATAACACACAGAGAGAGATAATTTGTAAAACAACCAGTTACAGGTAGGTAGCTGTGTTGGTCTGCCGTAATCAAAACAAAATTCAAAAATTAAAAAGATTCCTTCCAGTAGCACCTTAGAGACCAACTCAGTTTGTTCTTGGTATGAGCTTTCGTGTGCATGAACACTTCTTCAGATACACTGAAACAGAAGTCACCAGACCCTTATATATACCGTTTTCCCCCCTTTTTAAGACACCGTCTTATAAATTTTTTTCCTCAAAAAAACACAGGGTGGCTTATTTTCGGGGGATGTCTTATTTTTATTACGTTGGTATGGTACGGTACAGCCTCCCCCTGCGCGCTGAGCAGGCGGGGCAGAACTCCGCAAGAGGCGCGTCTGTCCCCCCCGTGCCTCTCGCTGGTTCGCTGGCTCCCTGCGCACGGGGAACAGGTGGGGCAGGAAGAGGCGTCTCCCCCCCCCGCGCGCCTCTCCCTGCGCGCTAAGCAGGCGGGGCAGAACTCTGCAAGAGGCACATCCCCCCCCCCCGCGCCTCTCGCTGGTTCGCTGGCTCCCTGCGCACGCAGGAGGGGCTGAGGAAGCGACGGGAACAATGGCGGCACCTTGGCTTACTTTTGGGGTACGTCTTACTTCTCACAAAGGTAAAAAAAACCCTGCCATGGCTTACTTTATGACTACGTATTAAAAAAGGGGAAACAGGGTAGTGAGAGGGTGGGGAGGGGTATTACTCAGAGGGGTGGTGGGAATGGGTGACAGGCTGATAGCTGTGGTGAACCTGTTGACGACTGTTAACAACTGCAATTAGTCTTACAGGAAAAAGCAAGGGGTGAGGTGGTTAAAAATAGCTTTGTCATGTATAATGAGATAAGAATCCAATGTCTCTATTCAGACCATGGTTTTAAGTTTGGCGATGAGCTGCAGTTCACAAACAGCCAGGGTTTTTGTTTATTTATTTAAAAAAACAAAACAAAAAAAAACATTTACAAAATAGTGTTAACGGGTTTTACCAGTTCTGCATATACAAAGTCTACAGCGCCCATTTTTAATTAACTGTACAGTGTTAACAAAACAAGAGAGATTTGGGAATTCGTCATCCAGGGAACAGCTGAGGTCAACCTGCACTAAGGTTATTATTATTATTAATAATAATAGGTTCCCCCCCCCCCCCAGGGGCCAAGGAGACTTGCTTTCTCCTTTTCTTACCCTCGAAGCAAGGAAGGAAGGAAGATTGGGAGCTGCAAGAAACATGGAAACAGGGAACTGGTATTTAAAGGGAATGAACGGGTTCCGACGGCACTGGGAAACATTTGAGCATTTTAGGCTCTCTCCTTAAATGACAATTCGGGGGGGGGGGGCAGAGGAGGGAAGAGAGTTTTGCCAGCTAACACAGCTTGTAGTGCAGAATCGCCCCCTTGCTTTAAATAGGTAACCAACACCCCCCACCCCACCCTGTCTTCTAACTTGCTCCGTCCCTAGAACATTGTTATTTACACTCGTGGATAACTGAGCGCGTGTGAATTTGAGAAGGGAGGTGGATTCAACCATCACATCCCCTTCCTTTTTCCGTTATACGCCAAGGCAAAGGTTTCCACCTGCATCCCACCTGCATCCCCAAGCGAGCTGGGTTAAGTTTCCGCACGGGGCCTTCATGGAGCAGCGTCTCAGAGAAACTAGCATTTATTAGGAAGAAGCGTTTCCTAGTGTTTTTTTTTTTTTTGTAAAAAATAAGTCGTGGCTGAGCTTGAAAGTTAAGTGCGATATGCTCTGAACAGTGGAGGAAGTTCCCTGGATTGCAGTTGTGAAGGCGGATGAATCGTAAGGCTCCCTGCAGCGACTCTGCTCACGGCCCCCCCTGCCCCGTTTTCCACCCTAGAGGACTTGCGCAACCGCCGATTCCGCCGATTCCGATTGGCGGGTGGCGAAACCGTCGTGGGAACGGCTGCCAGCCCCATATCCGGGGCAATCCTACGGGGCAATTCTCTGCCTCGGGAAGGAGTCCGACTGGGGAGGCCAAGAGGCGGGGCGAGGGGAACCCCCTCTTTGCAGGGGGGCCCGTTTCCTGCGGTTCAGCACCAGCCGGCTGCACCGAGGGCCCCCTGTGCTCCTGGCGCCAGCGCAATGCCCTGCCGTGCCCACAGCCGGGACTCAAACGCATCTCCGTGCCGGCCGCTCTGCTGCCCTGCCAACCGCACCTCCGCCTTCTCTCCCCTGGTGTTGCGGGTTTAGAGACAGCCCGCTGCCGGATCGTGGCTTGCCAGTGCCTCCGCAGCTTGCTCAAGTTTCCGCGGCCGACTCCCCGACGTGCGGCAGCGCGCAGGGAGTCCCGTGCCAAGTCCCCAAAGGAGAAGCGAGGTTTCCGTTTTTCGAGGTTCGCGAACGGGGCGGGGTTTCGGGGAGCTGCGGAGATAGGCACCGCCCAGATTTTACCCTGGAGTTCTCCGGCGGGCCTACCGTGCCACAGGTCATCGTCACGGCCAGCCTCACGAGGTCACACGCTTTCTCAGTGTGCCTGCAGAGGGGTGGTGGCACCAGCAGCAGCAGCTACACAGGGATACCTGCAAACACAGAAGGGGAGGACAGACATGCCTGCTGGAGAATCCAGGCTCCCCAGAGGCTGTTATTGTTATTATTATTATCATTATTATTATTGCACTGCACCGGTAAAAGCGGAAGAGGCGAAGGAGAGAGAACCCTCTATCATCGCTTCACTTTCGCGTCTTCCTTGATCTTCCAGATCATCAGTTCCATGCACGCCCGGGCGTCCTCGCTCGAATCGTGGCCTTCCACTGCCGGGAAGAAAAACACAAGAGAGAACGCAGGGAGTTGGGACTCATCAGTTCCCTCATCAGTTCCAGATGTTTTGGGACTACAGTTCCCATCATCCCTGACCACTGGTCCTGTTAGCTAGGGATGATGGGAGTTGTAGTCCCAAAACAGCTGGAGGGTGAAGTTTGGCCACCACTGCCTCGGGGCGATCAAAAAGGGACTCGGGAAGATGGGAAGGAATTGGGGGGGGGCGGTGAGGGACCGCAATGCCTCAAGGGCCACCTCTTTCCATATGAACCCACCCGGACCCTGAGATCATCTTCTGAGGCCCTTCTTCATGTGCCGCCTCCTTGAGAGGTTCGGAGGGTGGCAACACGAGAGCGGGGCCTTCTCTGCAGTGGCTCCCCGTCTGTGGAATGCTCTCCCCAGGGAAGTTCGCCTGGCGCCTTCGTTACACACCTTTGGGCGCCCGGCAAAAACGTTCCTTTTTAACCAGGCCAATCAACATCCTATACCCTTTTAAAATGTGGCTCTTTTGGGGGGGGCGTGTTATTGGGTTATTGTTCTTATTTTGATTTTACTTCTTGTGATCTTTCCTGTGAACAGCCCTGAGGTATAGGGCGGTATATAAATTCAATCAATCAATCTTGGCCCTTGGTTCTGGGACCTCAGGTTGAACGATGGGGGTGGAGACGCTCCTTCAGGTATACAGGGCCATTTAGGGCTTTGAAGGTCAGCACCAACCCTTTGAATTGTGCCTGGAAACGTCCTGGGAGCCAATGTAGGTCTTTCAGGACAGGTGTTATATGGTCTCGGCGGCCGCTCCCAGTCACTAGTCTAGCTGCCGCATTCTGGATTAGTTGCAGTTTCCGGGTCACCTTCAAAGGTAGCCCCACATAGAGCGCATTGCAGTAGTCCAAGAGGGAGATGACCAGAGCATGCTTTTTGATGTCTTCTAAAGGTTATATAGTTACTCGACATCTGACGGGAGGGCGTTCCACAGGGCGGGCGCCACTACCGAGAAGGCCCTTTGCCTGGTTCCCTGTAACCTCACTTCTCGCAGGGAGGGAACCGTCAGAAGGCCCTCGGAGCTGGACCTCAGTGTCCAGGCTGGATGATGAGGGTGGAGACGCTCCTTCAGATATACTGGACCGAGGCCATTTAGGGCTTTCAAGGTCAGCACCAACACTTTGAATTGTGCTTGGAAACGTCCTGGGAGCCAATGTAGATCTCTCAGGACCGGTGTTATGTGGTCCCGGCGGCCGCTCCCAGTCACCAGTCTGGCTGCCACATTCTGGATTAGTTGCAGTTTCCGGGTCACCTTCAAAGGCAGCCCCACGGAGAGCGCATGGCAGTAGTCCAAGCGGGACTGTCAGGCTGTTCCTTTATGGGAAAGAAGTGCACCGGGGTGGGTGGAATTGGACCTGAAGGGCTTTAGAGAGGCTGGTGTCCGGTGGCCAGGGCTTTGCAGCTCAGGAGTGGAGGGGGGCGGAAGGCGGCCTGGAGACCCCGAGGCGCCACCCCACGGATTCATAGAATCATAGAATGCTAGAGTTGGAAGAGACCCCAAGGGCCATCCAGTCCAACCCCCTGCCAAGCAGGAAACACCATCAAAGCATTCCTGACAGGTGGCTGTCAAGCCTCTGCTTAAAGACCTCCAAAGAAGGAGACTCCACCACCCTCCTTGGCAGCAAATCCCACTGTCAAACAGCTCTTACTGTCAGGAAGTTCTTCCTAATGTTTAGGTGGAATCTTCTTTCTTGTAGTTTGAATCCATTGCTCCGTGTCCGCTTCTCTGGAGCAGCAGAAAACAACCTTTCTCCCTCCTCTATATGACATCCTTTTATATATTTGAACATGGCTATCATATCACCCCTGAACCTTCTCTTCTCCAGGCTAAACATCCCCAGCTCCCTAAGCCGTTCCTCGTAAGGCATCGTTTCCAGGCCTTTGACCATTTTGGTTGCCCTCCTCTAGACACGTTCCAGCTTGTCAGTATCCTTCTTGAACTTCTCTCCCTTGCTCCCCATCCCACCCCCCTTCAGGCGCCGAAATCTCACCGCTGTCCTGGATGATGCGCTTGAGGTAGTCAGCCATCAAGGTGCGCAGAGCCCGCTTGTAAGGCAAGCCCAGGCGGTGAGGGAAAACGACGGCCGTGTCCACCACCGTCCCGTGGATGAGCTGCCGGGAGAGACAGACGCACACGGGGTCAAAGGGTTTCCCTCTCCCCAAGTGCCGTACTTTTCCGTCTATAAGACGCCCCCATGTATAAGACTGGGGGGAGGTGGTACAGGGCTTGCTGATCAGAAGGTCAGCGGTTCGAATCCCTGCAACGGGGTGAGCTCCCGTTGCTTGGTCCCTGCTCTTCCATAAAGTTTTTCATATTCAACTCAACTCATTTTATTTCGGCTTTAAGCCCATAGACATAACAACCAAAAACAGAAACAGCACAGTCTGGTTTACAATTGCTAACAGTAAAATAGATTAAAAGGGATACTCAATTGAATAAAATATGATAAAAATTAAATTAAAACGTCAAGCTGTATATAACAATCCATTGCGTTTCTTAAGTGTCAGAACTGATGCCAGAAATTGTGCCATATGTAGGGTTACTATCGAGTCTGAATCTTGCAACAGAAGAGCAAGGTAAGACTCTTCCAAATACCCCGGGAATTTTTGAGTTAATGGAAGTAATAGAGTCTTTCGGGGGGCAGAATACAAGGGGCAGACAAACAGTATGCGATGAAGAGATTCAATCGAACGGTTATCCCAGGCACATAAGACCGAGACTTGGCCCCTAGAAAATCTATGAAAAAGGACGCTTGAGGGGAAGACATTAAACCGTGCTTTAATAAAAGCGGAACGATGACTAGCAATAGAAAGAAGAAGAAGAAGAGTTTGGATTTGATATCCCGCTTTATCACTCCCCGAAGGAGTCTCAAAGCGGCTCACATTCTCCTTTCCCTTCCTGCCCCACAACAAACCCTCTGTGAGGTGAGTGGGGCTGAGAGACTTCAGAGAAGTGTGACTAGCCCAAGGTCACCCAGCAGCTGCATATGGAGGAGGGGAGACGCGAACCCGGTTCACCAGATTACGAGTCCACCGCTCTTAACCACTACACCACACTGGCTCTCCAGAGTTGATAGATAGGCTGGTACTTGAAGTGGGGGTAATTTCATATTGTAATTGTTTCTGGTCATCGTGTGGGTTTTGATACTGCCGATTCACATTTTGCAACACAGGGGTTGGTTTTGTTTCCCCCCCCCCCGAGCAAGCAGAGCGCAGAGCTGCCCCACCAGCCGCCCCTCCCTCCTGTTACCTTCAGCGCAAACAGGTCGCTTTCCAAGCTGTGCCCTATCAGGATCGTGTCCGAGCTGAACATGCTCAGGAGGACGGCCTGGACGTCCCGCAGGGTGATGGAGGCGTTCTCCAGGTCTGCCTCCGTCACGCCCGAAAACCTGCGAAGGCAAAGATCCGCGTCGTCAAGCGGGTGGGAATGCTGGCCCTTTCGAAGGCAGCCTTACAAAATTCCCGCTTGATCAAGGTGTCTATCCCCCCCTGCTCTTTGCACAGAGATGGAAAGAGGACGCTGTCCCCCGACGAAGGAAGAGGAATTGCGACAACATTAAGGGGCTCTGCAGATACACTGAAGAAGTATCTGTATCTGAAGAAGTGTGCATGCACACGAAAGCTCATACCAATCAGGGTGGATAAAAATCAATGATTTTTTTAAAAGAATCAAAAAAATTGGATTTTTTTTATTTAAATCGGATTTTTTTGATTTAAATCAGATTTTTAAAATAAAATGCTTTTGGAGGAAAAATCTTTCTAAATATAGTCTTCTATTTAAGTTACATTGTAGTCCAAAGGCTATTCATCAGGAAATAAGGATTTGTTTTAAGTTTATCAAGTGTGCTAAAACTCAGTCTAAGTTTTTTTCTTTAAATGTTTAACCACATCAGCTAACAAACATGGATACATATGCTATCATGTTATTGTTTTAGTTAAATAAATTGTTTAAATGGCTATTAAGGAAATGATTATTTTTCTCCTTCCAATAAAGTACAGCAGAAAAGTTGTCCAAATATAAACAGTTAACTTATTAAATCTCACCATAATTTCATAATTATCTGTCTATGTATTTCTAGTAGTATAACCAAATCAATAATTTTTGATATAACTGTAAAAACTACTCTGGAAATTTATTATTCCAAAAATGAAACCTTCATATGGTTGTAAATATTAAGATTATACCAGGAAGAATGAGTCTTTCTGTAAAAAAAATATTTAAATCAAGCCTTACTGACTAGTGATTTAAATCGTGATTTAAATCAAATCCACCCTGATACCAATAACAAACTTAGTCAGTCTCTAAGGTGCTACTGGAAGGAATTGTTTTATAGGGTTTAGACAGGCCAGCAATTTGAGGGTTAAGAAGCTGGGCAAGGTTTGCACCTAATGCTCCGAACCGCAGCTTGTCAAAACGCAGCTTAGCATGAAGGCGCGGCGGACCAGACCTCCGATTATCCTCACCGAGTGTTGTAGTCCACGACTTTGTGGTCGGGCTTGACAAAGGTGTCGTAGACGACTTTCAGCTCCGAGTTGATCACCGTGACCCGAGTCAGCTCCAGGCCTTGCTTGGTGTAACACTGTGGGAGCCGAAGAATAAGAGAGAGACATAGGGGGGTGGGTGTCTCAGGAAGGCTCCCTTTCCGCAGGCAGCCCTGATCCCCTATTCGCCAAACCCTCGCCTGATTCAACGACCCAGAGACTAAACCGATTTGGGGTCCAGAGAGGCAGGATTTCTGACAACTTTCAAGGCTGCTTCTTTCGGCTGACTATGTTACAGTGGTTTTTGAAGAGAGCTATGATTTTAGTTATCTTTTTTCAGAACAGACACGATAGATGATAGATATAGATAGATAGATAGATAGATAGATAGATGATAGATAGATAGATAGATAGATAGATAGATAGATAGATGATAGATAGATAAGACAGACAGATAGATAGACAGACAGACAAATAGATATACCGTAGATGATAGATAGATATAGATAGATAGATAGACAAACAGATAGATGATAGTTAGACAGAAAGATAGACATAGACAGATAAATAGATATAGATGATAGATAGATAGATGATAGTTTAGATAGATAGATAGATAGATAGATGATAGATAGATGATAGATGATAGATAGATAGATAGATAAGACAGACAGACAGATAGACAGACAGACAAATATAGATGATTGTCTATCTATCTATCAATCAGACAGATAGATGATAGTTAGACAGATAGATAGACACAGACAGATAAATAGATATAGATGATAGATAGATAGATGATAGTTTAGATAGATAGATAGATGATAGATAGATAGATAGATAGATAGAGTCGTGCCTTGGTTATTGAACAGAATGCGTTCGACTCCCGGAACCGTCCTACAGCCAATTGGAAGCTGCGCCGGATGTTCAGCTTCCGAAAATCATTTGAAAACCGGAACACTCACTTCAGGGTTTCGACCATTTGGGAGCCCAAATGTTCGAGTTCAAAGGTGTTCGGCTTCCGAGGTTCCACTGTATTTCCCAACAGTTAAGGAACAGAGCTACGGTTTTAGTCATCTTTTTTCAAAACAGACACGATAGATGATAGACAGACAGACAGACAGACACGTGTTTGAAGTTGAAAGAAGCCGCCTATTCTGAGCTGCCTAAGCCGATGATTTTAATGGCTATCGTTTTTCGAAACCGCCCCCGCCCGCCCCAGTCGAATGCTCCACCAACCATTTCGCAGTCTAAGGCGTAGATGCCCGGGTTGCCGTCCGCGCTGGGCATCTTCTCAAAAGTCTTCACGAAACCCTCCAAGCTTTCCTTCCTGCCGTCGTGAACGTGTTGCTGAAAGAGGGAGGAGGGAATTAAGAGGGGTAGAGAGAGAAGGAAGCCAACTTATTTCACCTTGCCTGGTTTTAGGAGGACAATAGGTTTGAAAGCGGGTCGGAGGAGGAGCCTCCAGGCTTATAGGCAGTCTATTTATTTATTTAAATTATTTAAATTATTTAAATTTTTTTTTTATTTTTTTATTTTTTTTATTTATATACTGCCCTATACCCAGGGGTCTCAGGGCAGTTCACAGAATAAAATCAAGATATAAAAACACAAAATACCTAATAAAAATCAAAACAACAACCCAATAGCCCCCCCCCCCAAAAAACCCACATTTTAAAAAGGCATAGGATGTAAATCAGATCAACCAAAGGCCTGGTTGAAAAGGAACGTTTTTGCCTGGCGCCTAAAGGTGTATAATGAAGACGCCAGGCGAACCTTCCTGGGGAGAGCATTCCAAAGGCGGGGAGCCACTGCAGAGAAGGCCCTGTTCTCGTGTTGCCACCCTCCGGACCTCTCAAGGAGGAGGCACACGAAGGAGGACCTCAGAAGATGATCTCAGGGTCCAGGTAGGTTCATATGGGAAGAGGCGGTCCTGAGCCGTTTAAGGTTGTATAGGTTGAAACCAGCACTTTGAACTGGGCCCGGAAACTAATCGGTAGCCAGTGCAGTCAGACCAGGATCGGTGCCCATATGCTCAAACCGTCTTGCTCCAGTGAGCGACCTGGTCTAGCTGACGTTCAAACGGACCGGTAGGGCTCTCCAAGGTTTCAAGCAGGGGTGGCATTCCCAGTCCTACCTGGGGATTGGTAGGGGGGCGGGACTGAGCCTGGGACCTTCTGCCTGCAAGGCAGGGGCTCTACCAGTGAACAACGACCTGCGCCTAGATCTAGCAACCACGCTTATGCCACCTGGGGCTCCGTGATGGAGGACGGGCGAGATAAAAGGGAGCCAAGGAAATTTAGAAAGTACTTACTTTTGCGACTTGGCACCCGGGGGAACCCACCGCTCCCGAACAGCAGTTGTAATGGGTTTCCCAACCACCAGGAACTGAAAGGGAGAAAAAAGGCTGAGCAAGGAAGACACTGCGGCTTAGTAATAATAATAATAATAATAATAATAATAATTATTATTATTATTATTATTATTATTATTATTATTATTTATTATTTGTACCCCATCCATCTGGCTAGGTCCCCCCCAGCCACTCTGGGCGGCCTCCAACAGATATTAAAATACATTAAAATATCACAGGTTAAAAGCTTCCCTAAACAGGTATTTTCTGAATGTCAGGTAGTTGTTGACCTCTGCTGGGAAATGTTCCACAGGGCGGGCTCCACCACCGAGAAGGCCCTCTGCCTGGTTCCCTGTAGCTTTGCTTCTCGCAGTGAAGGAACCGCCAGAAGGCCCTCGGAGCTGGATCTCAGTGTCCGGGCTGAAGAATGGGGGTGGAGACGCTCCTTCAGGTATACAGGGCCGAGGCCGTTTAGGGCCTTAAAGGTCAGCACCAACACTTTGAATTGTGCTCGGAAACCTACTGGGAGCCAATGTAGTTCTCTCAAGACCGGTGTTATGTGGTCCCGGCAGCCGCTCCCAGTCACCAGTCTATCTGCAGCATTTTGGATTAATTGCAGTTTCCGAGTCACCTTCAAAGGTAGCCCCACGTAGAGCGCATTGCAGTAGTCCAAGCGGGAGATAACTAGAGCATGCACCACTCTGGCGAGACAGTCTGCGGGCAGGTAGGGTCTCAGCCTGCATACCAGATGGAGCTGGTAGACAGCTGCCCTGGATACAGAATTGACCTGCGCCTCCATGGCATCAGCAGAGGGGCATTTCGCAGAAGCTACCAGCTGAATGAGAGACGAGGGTGGCACTGTGGGGGGTTGGGCTGGATGACCCTCAGGGTCCCCCCTCCCGACTCCGCCGAGCAAGGTGGGAGAAACAGCAGCTCTGCGCGATTCTCACAGGTCGCTGCGAAGACGGAACGGAGCAGGGAGGTGGAGCGCGGGCAGGAGACACAAACAGCCGCAAACACCCACTCTTTGAGCTCCTGCAGACAGGGGCGTAGCAATGGGGGGCGGGGGGGCGGTCCGCCCCGGGTTCCACCCCAGAGGGGAGTGACACTTTTTTTAAAAAATAATTTTTTTTTTGAAAAATATTTTTTTTGATTTTTTTTTTTAATTTTAACTTCATTGAAAAAAAGAGATAATAGACACACACACACACAACCCCCCACACCTCACAAAGTGGCACCATCAGAGGGGGGTGACATTTTTATTTTTTTAATTATTTTTTAAATTTTTATCATTTTATTATTATTATTTTTTATTTTAACTTTATTGAAAAAAAAGAGATAATAGACACACACACACACACACACACACACACACACAACTCCCACACCTCACAAAGTGGCACCATCAGAGGGGGGGGGGGACACTTTTTATTTATTTTTTTAATTTTTTTTTAGTTTTTAAATTTTTATTTTATTTTAACATTATTGGGGGGAAAAGAGATAATACACACACACACACACACACACACACAAAACACCCCACACCTCACAAAGTGGCACCATTTTTATATTTTTATTTTTTTACATTATTATTATTATTCTTTTTTATTTTAACTTTATTGAAAAAAAAGAGATAACAGACACACACACAAAACCCCCACACCTCTCAAAGTGGCACCATCAGAGAGGGGTGACACTTTTTAATTTTTTTAAAATTAAAGTGGGGGGGTTGACAAAAAAAATTCCGCCCCGGGTACCACCTGGGCTTGCTACGCCTCTGCCTGCGGAGGAAGGATGAGATGCGGGAGAAAAGGGACACCAATGCCACATTTTACCTCTCTGCTTGCGCAACTTCCCCCAGTGGTGGACGCATTCCTCCTTGCGGACGCAGTTCCCAGACGGCGTCACCATGTACTCGGTGCCGCAGCGGCAGCAAACTCTGCAGGAGCCTTGAAATTTGGGGGAGGGGAGGGGAGGGGAGGGAGAAAGAGAGATTCAATGAATTAATTCCAGGTGCTTCTCTGAAGTTCCGCTGTTTGTTCCCCTGCCTCCTTGCTGGCTTGGCTGAGATTCCTGCATTGCAGCGGGTTGAACCAGATCGACCCTTCGGGGTCCCTTCCAATTCCCTCTGTTAATTTCACGCGGATCTGTTATAGCTGCTCTCTCTCTCGCTTTACCTACGTCGCGAAACACAGCAAGAAATATTTACAAAGAGAGAGAGAGACGGCAACAGACAGCAACGTTTGGTTTTATATAGAAAAACCAAACGTTTCGTCCCGTTGAGCAAAACCGTGGGTGCGCCCCCTTGTGGGAAAACAAAGGCCTGCTTTATAAAGAAGGAAGCAAACAGCAGCGGGAATAGAAACATAGAATCCTAGAGTTGGAAGAGACCCCAAGGGCCACCCAGTCCAACCCCCTGCCAAGCAGGAAACACCATCCAAGCATTCCTGACAGGTGGCTGCCAAGCCTCTGCTTAAAGACCTCCAAAGAAGGAGACTCCACCACACTCCTTGGCAGCAAATCCCACTGTCGAACAGCTCTTACTGTCAGGAAGTTCTTCCTAATGTTTAGGTGGAATCTTCTTTCTTGTAGTTTGAATCCATTGCTCCGTGTCCTCTTCTCAGGAGCAGCAGAAAACAACCTTTCTCCTTCCTCCATATGACATCCTTTTATATATTGGAACATGGCTATCATATCACCCCTGAACCTTCTCTTCTCCAGGCTAAACATACCCAGCTCCCTAAGCCGTTCCTCATAAGGCATCGTTTCCAGGCCTTGGACCATTTTGGTTGCCCTCCTCTGGACACGTTCCAGCTTGTCAGTCTCCTTCTTGAACTGGGGTGCCCAGAACTGGATACAGTATTCCAGGTGAGGTCTGACCAGAGCGGAATACAGTGGGACTATTCCTTCCCTTGATCAAGGGAACCGTGGACCCAAAAAGACCTCTGGGTTAGAGTTGTCAGACTAGGAACTGCAAGACTGGGATTCAAATCCCTGCTCAGTGGGTGAACTTGGGGGCCGGTCGCTACCTCTCAGCACAACCTACCTCCCAGGGTTGTTGCTGGTGATAAAGCGGGGAGGAGGAAGACGACACAGGAGGAATTATAAAAGCAACAGATAAATACTACACTGTTTCCCATTTTTTAATACGTAGTCATAAAGTAAGCCATGGCAGGGTTTGTTTACCTTTGTGAGAAGTAAGACGTACCCCAAAAGTAAGCCATGATGCCGCCATTGTTCCCGTCGCCTCCTCAGCCCCACATGCGTGCGCAGGGAGCCAGCGAACCAGTGAGAGGCATGGGGGGGGGGGGAACGCGCCTCTTGCAGAGTTCTGCCCCGCCTGCTCAGCGCGCAGGGGGAGGCTGTACCGTACCATACTGACGTAATAAAAATAAGACATCCCCCCCAAAAATAAGCCACCCTGTGTTTTATTGAGGAAAAAAAATTATAAGACGGTGTCTTAAAAAGGGGGGAAGACGGTATATGAGGATAACCAAGCCAGAAGCCCTCGCAGGTCTCGCCCCCTCTTCCCGCGGAGCTTACCGTCGGTCGTTTTCTTCTCCTCCGCGTTGAAGACGACGGCGCGGCCCGACGTCTCGGGGCACGGCAGGGGGTACCCGTGCTCCTTCAGGTCCTCCTCTGTCAACACGTACTCCTTGAGCCGGCGGTAGAGGGAGGCCCCTATGGGTGGCAAAGAGATTGGCTCGCTCAAATAAAAATCGGCTGAGCTGAGACGTTAGCCCCTGCCTCTCCTGGTTTCAGAGGGATCGCAAAGGTTTTGGGGTGTTCTTCACGGGTGGCGCTGTGGGTTAAACCACAGAGCCTAGGGCTTGCCGATCGGAAGGTCGGCGGTTCGAATCCCCACGACGGGGTGAGCTCCCGTTGCTCTGCCCAGCTCCTGCCCACCTAGCAGTTCGAAAGCACAAAGTGCAAGTAGATAAATAGGTACCGCTCCGGCGGGAAGGTAAACGGCGTTTCCGTGCGCTGCTCTGGTTCGCCAGAAGCGGCTTAGTCATGCTGGCCACATGACCCAGAAGCTGCATGCCGGCTCCCTTGGCCAGTAAAGCGAGATGAGCGCCGCAACCCCAGAGTTGGACACGACTGGACCTAACGGTCAGGGGTCCTTTTACAGTGGGACCTCGACTTACGAAGATAATGCGTTCCGACGCGATCTTCGGTAGTCGAAAACACTCGTAAGTCGAATCCCCATAGGAATGCATTGAGCGGAAAAAATTCGTAAGTCGAAGAAATCCTATTCAAAGCGGCTGTGACTTCCTTTCGGAAGTCGAAAAATTCGGTTGCGGCGGCCATTCTTTTTCTTCCGGAAGTCATTTGGAAGTCGAAAAACACGTAAGTTGGGTCACTCGTAAGTCGAGGTCCCACTGTACATTTACCTTTTGCTCTGGATTTAGGGATTAAACGGCACTAGGGACCTTGTAGGGCAGAAAGGAAGGGGTCGCGGACACACACAGACACACACACACAGCCACCGTTTCCTTTCGACAGAAAGAGGAGCCTACCTTTCAGGTCCTCCGCCCGCAACTGAGCGGCCGCAGAGCGGTTCAAGGTGAAGCTGGTCCTGGCTGCCAGTTTGCCTCCCAGCATGGCCTCGTGAGACACCAGCTTCCGGTTGCCGGTCCCTGGGAAGAGGGAAAGGAGCCGGGTACGAAAGGGGCACGTTAGTGAGCGCTTCTGAAAGCATGCTTCAGCCAGGGAAGCTCGAGTCCGCAAATTTCTGCGCAACCACCTGTGGATCGGATGCAGTTGGCAGGCCGTGGCTCAGAGCAGACCCACTGAAATGAATGCGCAGGGCTAAGTTAGGTCTGTTGTTTTTCAATGGGTCTTCTCTGAGTAGGCCTCAGCTGCGTGCAATCCCAGGGCAGCTTTCGATGTCATCTCCACCCCCATTATTCAGCCCGGACACTGAGGTCCAGCTCTGAGGGCCTTCTGGCGGTTCCCTCCCTGCGAGAAGTGAGTTTACAGGGAACCAGGCAGAGGGCCTTCTCGGTGGTGGCGCCCTCCCATCAGATGTCAAGGAAATAAACAACTACTTGACTTTTAGAAGACATCTGAAGGCAGCCCTGTTTAGGGAAGGTTTTAATGACTGATGTTTTATCGTGTTTTTAATATTCTGTTGGGAGCCGCGCAGAGTGAAAGGAGATAAATACCCTATATACTCGAGTATAAGCCTAGTTTTTCAGCACATTTTTTGTGCTGAAAAAGCCGCCCTCGGCTTATACTCGAGTGAGGCAGGCAGTGGCTCCTATGAAGCTTTCCCAGGTTTTTTGTGGTAAAATTGGGTGCCTCGGCTTATATTCGGGTCGGCTTATACTCGAGTATATACGGTAGGTAGCCCTAAATGGTCCAGTATACCTGAAGGAGCATCTCCACCCCCATCGTTCTACCCGGACACTGAGGTCCAGCTCCGAGGGCTTTCTGGAGGTTCCCTCCCTGCGAGAAGTGAGGTTGCAGGGAACCAGGCAGAGGGCCTTCTCAGTGGTGGCGCCCTCTACCACCAGATGTCAAGGAAATAAACAACTATCTGACTTTTAGAAGACATCTGTAGGCAGCACTGTAATGTTTGATGAATTATTGTATTTTAGTATTTTGTTGGAAGCTGCCCAGAGTGGCTGGGTATAAATAAATAAATAGCAGTAATAATCATCATCATCTTACAAAATAAGCAAGCAAGAAAAGATACGCACTGCGAGCATCGTGCGCGGGGCTGGGAAGGGCGCTGCGCAGCTTCTTCAGGGTATTCACCGCCACGTTCAGGTAGATGTTGCGGCTGGTACTGCGGTCGTAGACTACCTTCTCCTCCGCCAGGGCCTGCGGACGACACCGTTGGCCGATGCATGAATAAATACCGCCCTCTGCAAAATGGGCTTCCTTTCTGCAGGTGGCTCGCTCAAACACACACACGGACTCTCTGTTCTCTCTCTCTCCTCCATCATGTGGCAGCCGCTTCTGGCGAAACCAGAGCAGCGCACGGAAACGCCGTTTACCGGAGCAGTACCTATTTATCTACTTGCAATCAATCACTTTGTTTCAGCTTTAAGCTCATAAGAACAACAGAACTAGAACAAATACACAGCACAATTTGATTAAAAAAATAAGAACCAGTAAAACTTAAAAGAGTACATATTAGAAATGGATACTATAAGGAATTTTCAGCTTCCAAACAGCAGTCCATTACGACGTTTCTATGTCAAAATGGAAGTTAAAAATTTCGCCATTTGTAAAGTTACATGCCGGTTTGTATCTTGCAATAAAAAGGCCAGGCGAAATTCTGCCGGGTGCCCAGGCAACTTGTGGATTAATGGTAACAGTAAGTTCTTCCGGACAACACAATATAAAGGACATATAAATACTATATGGTGAAGTGTTTCGATCGATCTATCATCACAGGAGCATAGAACCGAGACTTGGCCCCTAGAAAATCTATGAAAAAGGGGATTCGAAGGGAAAACATTAAAACGTGCTTTGATAAAGGCAAAACGATGACTGGCAATAGAAAGGGATGATAGGTAGGATGGCACATGAGTTGGAGAAATAACACCGTTTACCTTCCCGCCGGAGCGGGACCTATTTATCTACTTGCACTTTGACGTGCTTTCGAACTGCTAGGTTGGCAGGAGCAGGGACTGAGCAACGGGAGCTCACCCCGTCGCGGGGATTCGAACCGCCGACCTTCTGATCGGCAAGCCCTAGGCTCTGTGGTTTAACCCACAGCGCCACCTGGGTCCCTATTTAGGATCTTAGTTATTTAGAATTAGGATTAGTCTAGTGTTTCCCTTCCTAATGTCAGGTCCTGCAGTTAGGGAAACGGACCCCTGACCATTAGGTCCAGTCATGTCCAACTCTGGGGTTGCGGCGCTCATCTCGCTTTACTGGCCAAGGGAGCCGGCGTACAGCTTCCGGGTCATGTGGCCAGCAGGACTAAGCCGCTTCTGGCAAACCAGAGCAGCGCACGGAAACGCCGTTTACCTTCCCGCCGGAGTGGTACCTATTTATCTACTTGCACTTTGACGTGCTTTTGAACTGCTAGGTGGGCAGGAGCAGGGACCGAGCAACGGGAGCTCACCCCGTCGCGGGGATTCGAACCGCCGACCTTCTGATCGGCAAGCCCTAGGCTCTGTGGTTTAACCTACAGCGCCACCCGCATGCCCAAATAAACCCCCTTCTCCTTCCTCAAAGTTACAAACCTTGTCGAACGCTTCCTGCTGCGAGGTGCAAGACTTTAGGCACTCGTCGATGAAGAGGTTGAGGTATCTCTGCCGGATGTTGGTGGGGACCTTTGCCCCAAACTCGGCCGGGATCACTGGCCTTTTCAAAGTAGCACTCTGGGGGAGGGACAAGGGGGGGGGGAAGAGGAGAGATTCGCCTGAGGAATTCGGTCAATGCATCGCCCGCCCCTTTCCCCGACGGGCTACTGGGATCTGTGGGGCTATGGCATGTGCGAGACTGGGAGGCCACAGTTCAGATCCTCCCGCTTGGTCGTGTTGAGCGACCTTGGGGGGGGGGGCTAGCTGCCATCTTGGGCCCAGCCTACCTCGCAAGACTTTTGTGAAGATGAAAGAGGGGAGGTGGAGAGAACCGTGGCCTACGAATGTACTGAACAAATGCATGCAGAAGGAATCCTAGAATCCTAGAGTTGGAAGAGAGCCCAAGGGCCATCCAGTCCAACCCCCTGCCAAGCAGGAAACACCATCCAAGCATTCCTGACAGGTGGCTGTCAAGCCTCTGCTTCAAGACCTCCAAAGAAGGAGACTCCACCACACTCCTTGGCAGCAAATTCCATTGCCCACAGCTCTTACTGTCAGGAAGTTCTTCCTAATGTTTAGGTGGAATCTTCTTTCTTGTAGTTTGAATCCATTGCTCCATGTCCGCTTCTCCGGAGCAGCAGAAAACAACCTTTCTCCCTCCTCTATATGACATCCTTTTCTATATTTGAACATGGCTAGCATATCACCCCTTAACCTTCTCTTCTCCAGGCTAAACATACCCAGCTCCCTAAGCCGTTCCTCATAAGGCATCGTTTCCAGGCCTTTGACCATTTTGGTTGCCCTCCTCTGGACATGTTCCAGCTTGTCAGTATCCTTCTTGAACTGTGGTGCCCAGAACTGGACACAGTATTCCAGGTGAGGTCTGACCAGAGCAGGAAGGGGAGTTTAGGGCACACAGGCACAGTCGAGAAACTGGAATTTGCCATCGATGGAGGTGATCAGGGAAGCTGCAGCGTCCGAGGCATGGGAAGTACATATATAAAAAATTATTATAATAATTAGGCATAATTGGAATGTTTCTTTTAATTGGGAATTGTATAATTAATTTGGATTGTAATTTGGAATGTAATTGGGAATAATTTCAATGTGATTTGTTGCGATTTGTATTGGAAAATTTGATAAACAGATTATACTAAAAAAAAGAGAAACTGGAATTTGCCGTCTCCGCACAAGGGCTAAAGCAGGGGTCAGCAACCTTTTTCAGCCATGCGCCGGTCCACCGTCCCTCAGACCATGTGGTGGGCCAGACTATATGGGGGGGGGGGGGATGAACAAATTCCTATGCCCCACAAATAACCAAGAGATGCATTTTAAATAAAAGGACACATTCTACTCATGTAAAAACACGCTGATTCCCGGACCGTCCGCGGGCCAGATTGAGAAGGCGATTGGGCTGCATCCGGCCCCCGGTCCTTAGGTTGCCTACCCCTGGGCTAAAGTGATTTCCAGCAGGGTTAAGATAAGATAATTTATTATCATTGCACAAGTACAAGCACAACGCTATAGAAGTGCAACGAAATTGCATGCCATCCCATAAAAACAGAAAGAAAAAACAAAACAAAAAACAACACAAAACGCACACACCAAAAAAAGCCACACACACACACACACACACACACACACACACACTCATCACAGCTCTCCAATGTCGTATTATCTGGTTACAGCATTTAAGATGGTTATAGCTCTTGGGTAGAAACTGTTCTTCAATGTATTTGTTCTTGATCTAATTGTTCTATATCTTCTACCCGAAGGCAGTGGTGCAAAGAGACTATATCCTGGAGGAGATGGATCCTTTAAAATATTGTTAACCTTTTTAAGGCAACGGGAACTGTATAGTTCTTCCAGAGATGGGAGAGGATGACCAATAATATTTTGGGCTGTGGTTATGACCTTCTGAAGTACCTTCTTCTCCCTGGCTGTGCAGCTGGAGAACCAAGCACAAATACAGTATATAAGAATGCTCTCTATGGAGCCTCGGTAGAAGGACACCAGCAGTCTCTCACTCAGATTGTTCTTCTTTAAAAGTCTGAGGAAATAAATTCTCTGCTGGGCCTTCTTTACCAGAGCAGTAGTATTTGCGCGCCAAGTCATACCCTGCTCTATAATCACTCCCGAAAACTTGAATACAGCCACCCTTCTTGGTGATACTGCTGCCTTCTAGGCTCCAGTCCCACCCCTGGCCAAGAGTCAGGGGTGAGGATGGGGACTGTGGTTCGGCAACCTCAGAAAGGCCCCCCCCCCAGACGGTCCCTGCTCCTGACTTAAGGAGCATTTCCACCCTCATCATTCAGCCCAGACACCAGGATCCAGCTCCGAGGGCCTTCTGGCGGTTCCCTCCCTGCGAGAAGTGAGGTTGCAGGAATATTCTCATTCTCTTTGGGCAACCAAAATGGTCCAAGGCCTGCAAACGATGCCTTATGAGGAACGGCTTAGGGAGCTGGGTATGTTTAGCCTGGAGAAGAGAAGGTTCAGGGGTGATATGATAGCCATGTTCAAATATATAAAAGGATGTCATATAGAGGAGGGAGAAAGGTTGTTTTCTGCTGCTCCAGAGAAGCGGACACGGAGCAATGGATTCAAACTACAAGAAAGAAGATTCCACCTAAACATTAGGAAGAACTTCCTGACAGTAAGAGCTGTTCGACAGTGGGATTTGCTGCCAAGGAGTGTGGTGGAGTCTCCTTCTTTGGAGGTCTTTAAGCAGAGGCTTGACAGCCACCTGTCAGGAATAATAATAATAATAATAATAATAATAATAATAATCCTATATAATAAAGTTGAAGTGTCTCTGCGTCCAACTTTCCGTGTGTCAGTGGAAATTTTCCACTGAGCATGTCCTATAGGGACGCAGGGATTGGACGACGCAGAGACTTCGGGCCTCGGATTGGCCGGGAGCGGACGAGGGCGGGGCTGTGCCTTTCCGGGGCGAGGGAAATAGGAAAAGGGAAGAGTGACAACATGCACGAACACTCAGAGGTAAATAGTGATGGGTTCTGGGTAGGGAAAGGGCTATAAGGGAGGATAGAGGTAGGAAAAGGGTAGAGGGGACAGAGGTAGAAAAGGGGTACATGGGCCACAGAGGTTGGAAAGGAGTAGAGATACCTCAGAGGTAGGAAAGGGGTAGAGGTGCCACAGAGGTAGGAAAGGGGTACATGGGCCACAGAGGTTGGAAAGGAGTAGAGGTACCTCAGAGGTAGGAAAGGGGTAGAGGTGCCACAGAGGTAGGAAAGGGGTACATGGGCCACAGAGGTAGGAAAGGAGTAGAGGTACCTCAGAGGTAGGAAAGGGGTAGAGGGACCTCAGCCTGCTTTTACAAATGTTTCACCACATATCTTCTAGCGCCCGTTAATTTAACGGGCTGAACGTTCACTAGTAATAATAATAATAATAATTTATTATTTATACCCCGCCCATCTGGCTGGTCTTCCCCAGCCACTCTGGGTGGCTTTCAACAGAACATTAAAATACAATAATCTATAAAACATTAAAAGCCTCCCTAAACAGGGCTGCCTTCAGATGTCTTCTAAAGGTCTGATAGTTGGTGTTCTCTTTGACATCTAAAGGGAGGGTGTTCCACAGGGCGGGTGCCACTACCGAGAAGGCCCTCTGCCTGGTTCCCTGTAACTTGGCTTCTCGTAGTGAGGGAACCGCCAGAAGGCCCTCGGCACTGGACCTCAGTGTCCGGGCTGAACGATGGGGGTGGAGGAAAGCTTTGATGGTGTTTCCTGCTTGGCAGGGGGTTGGACTGGATGGCCCTTGGGGTCTCTTCCAACTCTAGGATTCTCTCCGGAGAACATTCCCACCTCACCTCACTACTCCCAACGCTGCCCATCTGCGATTCTGCGCAGCCCAGCGCGTTTCACAACCCATCTCTGACAGAGGCCCCGGCGAGACGCAGCAAACGGTCTGCCCCCCCCCTGCGTTCTGCGCGCTCCCTCGCGGAGCAATTCCAGGGAGGGGGCAGTGGAGAGAATCTGTACCTGCAGCGTGGGAGCGTGGGCTATCCGTTTGGGGACATTCGTGTTGGTCGTCTTGGAGGCCATCCCAGCGAGCGTGCGTGCTTTCAGAGACAGGGCTTCGGCCCCGTTGGAAGACGCCGGGCTCCCAGGCGAAGCGGTTTTCCTGAGGCCTCCTAGGGCTGGGAGAACACAGGGTGGGGGGAGGACAAGTAAGCAGAAAACAGATAAATCTAACAGGGCAACAGGGCCATTCCATTGTGACGGGTGGGACACTTGGACCATGTTCTTTGGTATTCACACATGTGTAACAATGTAAATATACATACAGTGGTACCTTGACTTACGAGTAACTCGACTTACGTTTTTTTCGAGTTACGAGTGACTTCCGGTAAAACAAAATGGCCGCCGCATCCGAATTTTTTCGACTTACGAAAAGACGTCGCGGCCGCTTTTAATAGGATTTTTTCGACTTACGAATTTTTGACCCGGATTTTTCGACTTACGAATGTTCCCCCCCCCCAATGCATTCCTATGGGGATTCGACTTACGAATTTTTTCGACTTACGAAAATCGCGTCGGAACGCATTATCGTCGTAAGTCGAGGTACCACTGTAAAAATTAACAACCAAAATTTAAACTATGTTCTTAATAAGATACTGAACATTTTACTATTTTTTTAAATTATTTTTATGGATATTTTTGACAATTTTATTAAATGTTAAATTATTGTCACGGGTGGGACAAAAAAAAGGACATGGAGCTTGGGATACGTTTGATTTATGGAAAAACTCTGAGTGGGGAGGTGAATCAATGATAAACTCAGCATATCTGTTTAAATCAATGTTTATTGGTTACAACTATGCAATCAGAAATTAAGTTGAAGAAATTTAACGATACGAAATTAAGGAGAAAATGCTGCCACGGGTGGGACAATCATCAGAAAACTTCTGCGAAGGCTACGTGGGTGGACTTTTATAAAGAAGGTCCATAAACTAAACTTCTTTTGTCTTTAGCTTTAAAAAAATGGTTAGACTGCACGTTTGCAATCTGTTTAGGTAATGAAACTGTAAGTAAAAGCAAGAGGCACGGTGCCAGGGGGGTGGAGGTACGGATTTAAAATGCACACAGTTACGACAGCTTTGGATGTTTTATCTCACTTGCGAAAGTACTCAGCGGTGTGAAGGAAGATAAAAGTACGATGGAAAATAACTGGAAAACGGATGACATCAAGACTACGGAAGGCAAGAGACTTAACATAATGATTAAAATCCTAACTGACTGAAGCAAGGGAAGAAACCAGTAGGAGAGCACTTCAATCTCCCAGGACACTCTATACGAGATCTCAAAGTAGCTGTCTTATTGCAAAGGAATTTCAGAAATAGACTGGAAAGAGAAGTTGCTGAATTGCAACTCATTACCAAGCTTAAAACGATGGAGAAAACTGGTCTTAACAAAGACATTGGATTCTTATCTCATTATACATGACAAAGCTTTTTTAACCTTCTCACCCCTTGCTTTTTCCTGTAAGACTAATTGCAGCCATTAACAGTCGTCAACAGGTTTACCACAGCTATCAACCTTTCACCCATTTCCACCACCCCTCTGAGTACGGTAATACCCCTCCCCACCCTCTCCCTATATATAAGGGTCTGGTGACTTCTGTTTCAGTGTATCTGAAGAAGTGTGCATGCACACGAAAGCTCATGCCAAGAACAAACTTAGCTGGTCTCTAAGGTGCTACTGGAAGGAAAAAAAAATTATTTTATTTTGTTTTATTTTGACTATGACAGACCAACACGGCTATCTACCTTTAACTGAAGCAAGGGAAGTCAAAGAAAAAGAATAATTTGGAAATGCATTTGGACATTAATTAAATAATTGGATTATATGGATAAATTGATATGGATAATTGTATGATGTGATTTATATGATTGGAAAATTTAATAAATATGATTTGGCCAAAAAAAAAAGAAACTGTAAGTAAAAGAAGTATATTTTAAAAATAATTTTTTTCTTATCAGGCTCATTTTTCATGGAATGGCCCAACATCTAGAGCTAAACCCAGTACTTGGTTCCCAAACGCCACAAACCCGGAAGTCAGTGTTCCGGTTTTCAAACGTTTTTCAGAAGCCGAACATCCAGTGCGGCTGCCGGCTATTGTTTCCGCGGCGCCTGCGCCAATCAGAAGCCGCGCCTTGGTTTCCGAACATTTCTGAAGCCGAACGGGCTTCCGGAACGGATTGAGTTTGGCGCTTTTGCTTTCGCTATCTATTTTGCGTTTTTTGTTTTTGAGGCTTTTTCGGTTCATTTGCTTTTGTGACTGCGTGGAACCCAGTTCAGCTCCTGATGGAATGATTGTGTGACTGCGGAAAGAGAGGAACACAAACCGAGAGAGGGACACAAAACCTTTCTCTATCCATCCCCCCCCCCTCCGCAATTTTGGAAACTTCCATAATGTCTCCTTCGGGGAGGAGAGGTGCCTGACTAGTCGTCGGCTGCTGTGCCGAGAGATAACTACGCAGCGATTTATGCTATCCAGGGCAAAGATCCTGGTGACGTACTCCCTTCCTGTGCAGACAGGGAGATTAAATGGGGTTCTCCCCATATGCTCTGAAGGAGCCGTTCGTCACACCGGAGGCAGAATTCGGATTTCGGATGCAGAGGACCATCTCTGGGTGAGAGGGGCCGCCATTGCTGCCAGACACTGCGTAATAACCCTCAAGGTTCGCCCCCTTAGGGCATCAGGTCAGCAAAACCTCCCTCCTTTAACTCTTTTTGAGACTGGAACTAATTACAACTGAAGCGATCTCTCTGCAGATTAATTCTCACCCAGAACGCAGACTGACTGCTGGCGTAAAGAAGACGCGTTAATTTTAACAGGCAGGGGGGAAAACAAAGAAAAAGAAAAAGCTTACCGTATTTTTTGCTCCATAAGACGCACTTTTTTCCTCCTAAAAAGCATGGGGAAATGTCTGTGCGCGTTATGGAGCGAATGCATGGTCCCTGGAGCTGAATTGCCCAGGGACCAAAAGAAGATTGAGCTTTTTCTTTTACAAAGAGAGAAGGGGGTGTTGAAAGGCTGCCATCAGCTTTACAGCTGATCAGCAAGAGATCGGGGAGAGAGATAAGGTGTTGGCTCCCTTTCTGCAGAGGAGGCTGTTGGTTTCCCCAGTGACATGTGACTGGCTGATTAGATTATCTGTCTGGAAACTGTAGAAAGGGCTTTGAGCTGCTCCTTTTGCAAATGCGTCTTTTCTTTGCAAAAGCAGCAGCACAACTTTGAGCTGCTCCTTTTGCAAATGTGTCTTTTCTCCTTTGCAAAAGCAGCAGCAGCACAACTTTGAGCTGCTCCTTTTGCAAATGGGGCTTTTCTTCTTCCAAAAGAAGATGCACAACTTTGAACTGATCCTCAAAAAGGGGGGCTTTCCCCCTTTCCTCCTCAAAAAAACTAGGTGCGCGTTATGGTCCGGTGAGTCTTATGGAACAAAAAATACGATATCCTGTTTCTTGGTAATTAACGAAAGTCCACACCACGGATGAGGTCGCTCCTGCTTCTTAAATATATATATATATAATGGTTTTATATTACTCTTACCTCTCTGTCCTGTCCGTGTGGCGTTGGCTGTAAAAGTGAAACTGGAAACAGCGTGGGAATGGAATGCATTGTTTACTTAAAACTGGCGCAAGCTAAGGGGGAAGACGAACAGAACCCAATGCGGCAAAGGGACTGCGGAAAACCCCACCGATTGTTGGCATCAATGGGATGGTTATTGGCTGAGCAATTGGGCAGAGATCAGGGCTGAGATGTGCAGAGTGGAGCTAGAGGGGATCCCTGCAGATCCCATCAGGGCACTCCGTATTTTCTTGAGGAAACACAGAAGAACAAGAAGAAGAAGAAGAAGAAGAAGAAGAAGAAGAGGAGGAGGAGTTTGGATTTGCTATCCCGCTTTATCACTACCCGAAGGAGTCTCAAAGCGGCTCACATTCTCCTTTCCCTTCCTTGCCCACAACAAACCCTCTGTGAGGTGAGTGGGGCTGAGAGACTTCAGAGAAGTGGGACTCGCCCAAGGTCACTCAGCAGCTGCATGTGGAGGAGCGGAGACGCGAACCCGGTTCACCAGATTATGAGTCTACTGCTCTTAACCACTACACCACACTGGCCATGATACAAGAGATCAAGGGTCCGGAAACCAAGCCTGATGAGGAACGGTTGAAGGAGCTGGGTATGTTTAAAGACTAAGAAGAAGACGAAGACGAAGAAGAAGAAGAAGAGTTTGGATTTGCTATCCCGCTTTATCACTACCCGAAGGAGTCTCAAAGCGGCTCACATTCTCCTTTCCCTTCCTTCCCCAAAGCAAACACTCTGTGGGGCGGAGAGACTTCAGAGAAGTGGGACTAGCCCAAGGTCACCCAGCAGCTGCATGGGGAGGAGCGGGGAATCGAACCTAGTTCACCAGGTTACGAGTCCATTGCTCCTAACCATTACACCACACTGGCTCTCAAGAACAGTCACAATCACTTTGAACCTTAAGATGGGGGTATCCTCCCAAAACATGTGTGACCATTACACAAACACACCGTTGGGGGGGGGGGAAGCATGCTCTACCAGATGTTGAAATAGGCCTGTCACCCAGAAAGGAAGATCACCGCCCCTTGTAGCAGAGAAGCAGAATTCCTCGCTTACCGCACTTGGAAACTGCAGGCAGAGCTGGGTTGGGCACGTGAGCGATCCGTTTCTTCTCCCCTTTGTGCGTCGCCACGGAGGCTCTCGGGGGTGCCGGAGACGGCTGCGAGGGGGGCAGCTGCCGGGCCAGCTGGGCCGCCTGCTTCTGGGCCAGCTGGGTCCGCTGGTAGCACACCTCTTGGGCCGTCGGGGGCCGGTACGGGCGGAAGACCGGCTTGGTCGGGGCCTCTGCCTGCGCGGAGAGGAAGGGGGAAGGCGAGGCACTTGATTGGCAGCGACAAGACAGGGGGCAGCAAACCGAGGCCAGAGTTTGGGCCAACTCTAAAGGGGAGGGGCGGGAAGGTCGGCCCCACCCACTTAATCACCCCTACGCAAGCCAAGGACTTATCGAAGGCACAGAGCTGGATCCAATTAAAATCCTCACGAGTCATTGGTCGCAAGTGGGTGGGAGCCAGGTGCAAAATGCGCCTGGCTAAATTCGCACAGTGCTCTGGATGCCCGGGGACTCCACCTCTGATCAGCCACTGGGGACGGAGGACGTGCTTTGCAGTGGGACACGATCCAGCAAGCGCCACATGGGCTACACCCAGTACGTAGCAAGACCGCCTTTGTTCTCGCCCCATGGCCTGCCTCAAACCCAGGGTGGATAAAAATCAACGATTTTTTTAAAAAAAATAATCTAAAAAATCGGATTTTTTTAATTTAAATTGGATTTTTAAAATAAAATGCTTTTGGAGGAAAAATCTTTCTAAATATAGTCTTCTATTGAAGTTACATTGTAGTCCAAAGGCTATTCATCAGGAAATAAGGATTTGTTTTAAGTTTATCAAGTGTGCTAAAACTCAGTCTAAGTTTTTTTTAAAAAATGTTTAACCACATCAGTTAACAAACATGGATACATATGCTATCATGTTATTGTTTTAGTTAAATAAATTGTTTAAATGGTTATTAAGGAAATGGTTATTTTTCTCCTTCCAATAAAGTACAGCAGAAAAGTTGTCCAAATATAAACAGTTCACTTATTAAACCTCACCATAACTTCATAATTATCTGTCTATGCATTTCTAGTAGTATAACCAAATCAGTAATTTTTGATATAACTGTAAAAACTACTCTGAAAATGTATTATTCCAAAAATGAAACCTTCATATGCTTGTAAATATTAAGATTATACCAGCAAGAAGGAGTCTTTCTGTAAAAAAAAATATTTAAATCAAGTCTTACTGACTAGGGATTTACCGGTAAATCAAGCCTTACTGACTAGTGATTTAAATCGTGATTTAAATCAATTTGATTTAAATCAAATCCACCCTGCTCAAACCCATTGTGAGGAAGACCGGGTACAGCGGTGCTAAGGAACAGCAAAACGCTTGAGCATTTCCAACCCATTTCACCCATGTCCCTTATCTCTCTGTTAGTTTTTTTTTTGGGGGGGGGGGACGACTAATGGATGGGTGGGCAAAAAGCACAAGGCGTTATTTGTGCTGACCACAGACCTTACTTGTTAAAACAAAGCCTTCGCGGCAGGGCGGGGAGGAAAAAGGGGTCAGCACACACCTCGCAAATATGGAGCCATTAAGAGATCTCTGATTTCGTTTCACGGGGTGAAAAACACAAGTCGTACTGCCTTTGCCCTCCGGAGCGGAAAATTCCAATAAAAAGCAACCAGGGGAGGGAGGAGAGAACAGATGGAGCTTCCGCAGTGGAGAGGGTAGCCCAGATTTTGTTGGACCACCAATCCCAGCATCCCCGGCCAATGGGGGCTGATGGGAGTGCGAGTCCAAAGACATCTAGAGGGCCAAGGGTTAGCTGTCCACCCCTGATCTAAGAAGTGGTGCTCCCCTCTCTCAAGAAGGGAACGTACGGCCTCCTGCACATTGCTGGACTCTCTCGTTGTCCGTGACCATTGGGCTATGCTGCCTTGAGGCTGGCGGGAGTCTGAGCCCCGGTGACAACAGACATTCCGGACCCCAGAAAATCTGAATATTCAGACCAGGGTGGCTAAAAACCAATGGGTTTAAAACAGACAAACAAACCTGAAAACAACCACGATTGTAACTCCGAGCCAATTTAAGCCTTCGATCTTGCAAAGGCCTGCAAAAGCTACCGTACAACCACTAAGATTTGATGGGCGCAAATGCCGAAATGAATGATCTATCTATCTAACCCAGTGATGGCTAACCTTGACACTCCAGATGTTTTGGGACTACAACTCCCATCATCCCTGACCACTGATCCTGTTAGCTAGGGATGATGGGAGTTGTAGTTCCAAAACATCTGGGGTGTCAAGGTTAGCCATCACTGATCTAACCACTAAGGATCGCAAATCGCTATTCCATTCCTACAATTCCTCAGGCGCTCAAGCTCGCAAATCGGCAAGGAAACATTTTTATTTCGTTCCGTTTTACCGTATCGTGTGTTTCAGCAGCAGTGGCAAATTTAAGCAACGCTTTAACTTTTCGCTGTTGGATTTTTTGGGGGGGAGGGAGAAAGTGAGGCTTATATTTAGGCCAAGACGGTAAACGCAGCATCTCTGGGCACGATCCAGCTGCTGCTAAGGGTTTTCTGGTGCTCTCACTCTCTCCCCTGCTATCCACTTACGTTCCCTGGCTTCGTCACGTGGGAGATCCTCCTCTTCTGCCCAGGAAAGAGCGTGGTTAGACCGTCTTCTGCCGGCTTTTCCTCGGCCCCTTCCTCTTTTGACGGCTGGCAGGGGGGAAGAGAGGCAGGGGATAAAAAGAGGGAGGGTTAACCAAAGGGAGCCACGGCTTTCTGCTCTACCACCGTTTGCATATTTTTTTTGGGGGGGGGGGGAGAGCCTCACCCTACAGTAACAGGAACTGCAAAACAGAAGCGAAAGCGAATGAAATATATGGGAGGAGGGAAGTCACTTCGCAGAAAGCCCCGCCGGGCAGGACAGCGCTTGCCTTGCAGCCTTCTGGCCTGCAGTTGCAGTCGTTCATCTGCGACGGGGGGGGGGGATATCCGAGGCCCCTCCAAATGCTCTTAGACTCCGGCTCCCATCAGAGGCGATGGGAGCTGTGATCCAGAAACGCCTGACCGCACCGTGTTCTGAATCCAACTCGCCGAAGAAGAGGCATTCGCCGCTCTCAGGAGAGAACGTGGCTTCTCGAACCGGGGTTTCCGAAAACCGGGGTGCCCGGCTGTTTTTGGACTACAGTTCCCATCATCCCTGAGCACGGCGTCCTGCTAGCTAGGGGTGATGGGAGTTGCAGTCCCAAAAACAGCCGGAGAACCAAGTTTGGGAAACCTTTTTCTAAACAGAGGCATGGCAGGGGGTTGGACTGGATGGCCCTTGTGGTCTCTTCCAACTCTATGATTCTGGGGCAAGTTGGACTGGGGCTAAAGGTAAAGGGACCCCTGACCATTAGGTCCAGTCGCGGACGACTCTGGGGTTGCGGCGCTCATCTCGCTTTACTGGCCAAGGGAGCCGGCGTACAGCTTCCGGGTCATGTGGCCAGCAGAACTAAGCCGCTTCTGGCGAAACAGAGCAGCGCACAGAAACGCCGTTTACCTTCCCGCCGCAGCGGTACCTATTTATCTACTTGCACTTTGACGTGCTTTCGAACTGCTAGGTTGGCAGGAGCAGGGACCGAGAAACGGGAGCTCACCCCGTCGCGGGGATTCAAACCGCCGACCTTCTGATCGACAAGCCCTAGGCCAGTGATGGCTAACCTTGACACTCCAGATGTTTTGGGACTACAACTCCCATCATCCCTGACCACTGATCCTGTTAGCTAGGGATGATGGGAGTTGTAGTTCCAAAACATCTGGGGTGTCAAGGTTAGCCATCACTGCTCTAGGCTCTGTGGTTTAACTCACGTCCCTTCTTCCCAACCTACCTACCTCCCAAACCTCTTACCTGCTTCCCCAGCCTGCCTTTGTCTTCCGTCTTGACATCGGTCGATTCGTTAAAAATCCGAAGACACTCCTCCATGGGGTCAGACTCGAAGTCCACGTCCCTCTCCAGGACCGAATAGTCGAGTTCGTCGGAAGAGGAGGAAGAGGAAGGAGGAGGAGGAGCTTTGGGCGCCTTAGGCCGCTTCGCCATCCCGTTGTCCCGGGGCGGAAGGAAGCAGCAGCCGTCGTCTCGGTCCGAATCCGAGCTCACGTCCGGGAAGGCCCCGGGATGAGGCTGCCCCGCTTGCCCCTCGTCTCCGCTCTCGTCCCCGAAGAGGTCGGCGTGGCTCAGAGCCCGCCGTTTCGCCTTGCCCTTGGCCCTGGGGCTCTCCTTGGGACCCTTCGAGGCGGGCCGCTTCCCCTGCTTGTCTTTACGTTCGGCCTGCGAAGCCTCGACTTTGGGTCTCAAGCCCCCAGGGGGGTTCAGCTTGCCATCTTTCTTCAGGCTGCCCACTTTCTCTGCTTGGGGTCCTTGCGTGACCTTCTTGCCCACGCCGGAGCTCCCCGCTTTCGCAGCCTTGGGGTGCTCGTCCTGCTTCCTCGGGCGCCCGTCGGCGTGGGGCTTGCCGTGCTTCTCCTTACTCCTCTCTCCATTCCTGCGCTGAGCCTTCGCTTCCGCCTTCTCCTTGTCCGCAACCTTGCCACGCTCCCTCTTGCCGTCCGCCGCGTGGCCGCCAACGGCCTTCTTTTTCAGCTTCTCCTTCGGGCCTCCCTTGCCCTCGCCCATGTCCCTTTTGGGGGGCACCTTGGCCAACTTCTCGCCCTCCTCCGGCGAGTCCTTGCCGCCCCCCTCGATGTCCCCCATATCGTACTGCACCGCCGTCTCCTTCATTTTCCGAGAACGGGAACCGGCCCGCGGGGACCCCTTCCCGCCGTCCGCCGGCTTGCTTCCCGGACCCGCTTTCGGTTTCGAAGCGGCGGCGGGAGCCGCTTCGCGCTCCTCTTCCGAGTCGGAGAACCTGGCGTCCGGCTCGGGGCCGCTCCCTGCGTCGCAGTGCTTCTTGGGAGAAGGCGAATACCCTTCCTCGGGGCCGGCCTCCCTTTTCCTCTTGGCCCCTCTCTGCTCCTTGGCTTTGCTCAGGAGCCGGGCAGAGTAATTCGAAAGAGGGTCGTACTCCAGGTCTGTCGACGGCTTGGAGTTGTCGAGGGTGTATTTGCTCTTGGCGACTGCGCAACTGTACTTCTTGGGCTGGGTGACCATTGCAGGCACGTACTCCAGCGAGCTGCCCTTGCTTTTCGCTTTGTCGAAGGAATCCAAGGTGTACTTGGCGGAGCGGCTAGGAGTGGCCGTCGCAAGAGGGGTGGGGTTGTAGTCAGCACTGCCACCCGCGCTGTAGCCCCCGGGGTTATATTCCAAGGCAGTGAAGGACTTGGGGGCTGCTGACCCAGAGGCCTTGGAGACGAGCGAAGGGGGCTCGGAAGAGCCATACTCCTTCGCCGTCCCCAAGAGCTCCTCATACTTCTTCTGCTCCCGCTCGACTTCGTTCTTGACGGCCTCGATGGCCTTGTTGACCAGCTCGAGCTCCAGGATGCCGGGAGCCGCCTCGGCCATCTCCTCCAAGGAGCCATTCCGGCTCTGCGACACGGGCTTGGGAAGCTCCGGGTTGTAAGGGTCATAGCCGCACCCTGCGAGAGGAAAGAGAAAGGGGAAAGTTACGGCTTCGCATCTCTCTGAGAATTCCTGTAAGGGCTCGGGGTTGTCTCCTCGAGAGTAAAGAGGCAGAAACACCCGTTCTTCTAAAGCTAATGCTTTATTTAAAGTCTGTGTACATCAGAGCGTCTAAGATTCATGTCCGCTTGAGTCGGTTCCAGAATCCGGGAGTGGCTTTTGCCTACTCCTCCCCCAGCATAGAAGTTTGGGGATACCAAAACGTCTCCGCCTTTCCTTACGCTTTTCCCCTCTATGCAGCTGGAGCGACGGAAGTAGCTGACTGCTTTGCTCCGCAACCCACTCAGGTCGATTCAGGGCTCTATCAGCATCTCTGACCCTCAACTCAACCGCACTGCCTGACAGTTCCTGTTCGCCACCCCTGGGGCTGTCCGTGCTATCTCCGCTGGACTCCGAACTGCTTCTCAAGAGAGGCTGCGCTTCCCTCCATCCCTCCTTCCCTTTCTCAAGTGCCTTGCGTGAGGTCAGGTCCCTGACAATTCCCATCTAATTTTTAAAAGAAAACGTAAAATCCACCAGGCTGCATCAGCGATGCATCAACCGTTGGCCTGGAAAAGACCCAGTGTTAGAAACGCAGATATATACCAGCTGCACTGGCTCCTGGTGGAGTACCGGGTCAGGTTCAAGGGGCTGGTTTTGACCTTTAAAGCCCTTTGTGGCCTAGGGACCTCGTATTTACGGGACCGCCTCTCCTGGTATGACCCACAGAGGACCTTAAGGTCCATGAATAACCATAGTTTAGAGGTCCCGGGCCCTAAGGAAGTCAAACTATGCTCCACGAGGGCCAAGGCCTTTTCAGTGATTGCTCCGACCTGGTGGAACGCTCTGTCCCATGAGACTAGGGCCCTACAGGACTTAACCTCCTTCCGCCAGGCCTGTAAGACAGAGCTATTCCGCCTGGCCTTTAATTTGAACTCAGCTTGATCTTTTATTTCCCTTCTCTCCCCTTTTTATGAAGATTACGCGCTCTGGGACCCCACAGCTAATTCTCCCCTGGCCTCCTCGCTGGCCCAAGTAGGACTAATTTAGCCAGCCAGCCCTGGTGACTATCTAATGTTTATTGGATGGATTTCCCCCCATTGATTTTTGAACTTTGAATTTTATTGTTATCCATGCTGGCAGGATATTACCGATGTCAAAAGCAAAATGAAAAATAAAAGATTGCAAGCCACGTTTTGTGGAAGGCAATGAAGTAATCAGCAGCCGAGAAGCCAGTCCTCAACATCTCAGGCCTATCTGGGACCAGGAGGAGGAAACTGAACTACCACCTTGCCTTAACCAAACTGGAAGCGGCGGGGAAAGGCTTTTCAGAACAGGCCCCAATTGCCCAATACAAAGACTTCTAGGAAAAGAACTATTGCCCAAGAAGGCTCTGTTTTTAATCAGCTTCTTAAGCCGCCTGAAGCGCAGAGATAAGCCCACTTTCGGTGAAGCTTGCTTACAGAAGCCACCCCAAAAACGAAGAGATATAAATCTCCCGTCACCGCAAGCCGCTCCGGCCAAACCTGCGGAGTCAACCTATTCCTGGAAGCGGCTCTTCGTTGAGAACTAACAGAAACGTCAAATGCGTTTGACGTTTTGAAAAAAGGGTGCCGTTGCCAGGGTAGCGCACTGATGATCTCCCCACGCCGTGCTGCCTTTTAAGAGGTTGCCGGGCTCCAGCCCGCAGCCACAGGTTCCCCATCTCTGATCTCATAGAATTGCAGAGCGGAAGGGGGGCCCCCCAGGGGCCATCTAGCCCAACCCTCTGCAATGCCAGGATCACAGCTGAAGCGTCCTGTAACGGACAGCTTAAAAACCTCCAACCTTCCGAAGCAGCCCGTTCCGCTCTTAAGTGGCCCTTGCCACCAGAAAGCACTTCCTAACGTTTCGTAACGTTTCCTAAAACTTCTATTCCCCCCCCCGATGATGCTTGGACTCCCAACTCCCATCAGCCCACATGGCCAATGGTCAGGAATTGTGGGACTTGTAGTCTAGCAACAGGGACGTGGGTGGCACTCTGGGTTAAACCACAGAGCCTAGGGCTTGCCAATCGGAAGGTCGGCGGTTCAAATCCCCGTGACGGGGTGAGCTCCCGTTGCTCGGTCCCAGCTCCTGCCCACCTAGCAGTTCGAAAGCACGTCAAAGTGCAAGTAGATAAATAGGTACCGCTCCGGCGAGAAGGTAAACGGCGTTTCCGTGCGCTGCTCTGGTTCGCCAGAAGCGGCTTAGTCCTGCTGGCCACATGACCCAGAAGCTGTATGCCGGCTCTTGGCCAATAAAGCGAGATGAGCGCCGCAACCCCAGAGTCGTCCGCGACTGGACCTAATGGTCAGTGGTCCCTTTACCTTTAAGGAAGTACTGTTTATGTACGCGACAACAGTGGCAAGAATGTTATATGCCCAGGGATGGAAAGAAGAAAGAGCCCCATCGGAAGAAGACTGGATAATGAAGATGGTGGATTATGAGGAGACGGCAAGGCTGGCCGGGAAGATCACCGAGAGGATAACAAATTCAACAGAGAATGGCGTAACCTTATAGAATATATTAAAGACTGTAAAAATCTTTAAAAAAAAGTCAGCAGGATTGACAGAGCACTTGCAATTCAAAACAACAAAGGATAAAAACGAAGTATAATAATTTGGTTAAATGGAATTAGATGCAGTTAAAAAAGGAAGGTAATTTTTGGAAGCCGGGGGTTCCAAAAGTCAGGGGTCCCTTTACCTTTACCTTAGTCTAGCAACATTGGAGGGAGGGGCAGTGTTGGCCAGCGCTGAATCTTGCAAAGTGGAGGGACGGAGACCAGTACCATCATAAGTTGCAGCAGTTCAGGAAACATTACTGAAAAATGGAACTGAAAGGCTATTTTGACCCGCCGCCCCCCCCTTTACACACAAACAGAGTTTCACCCCTCTGAAATTTGTCTCGAAAGACAGAAATGAGGCAGTGAGTTTCTGGACACCTGCAGTTCAAAGCTTAACCCAACTTGTCTTATAATTAGCAGGGAGAGAGACCATCGTGGACAATGGATCAGGGTGGATTTGATTTAAATCAAATTGATTTAAATCACTAGTCAGTAAGGCTTGATTTAAATCACTAGTCAGTAAGGCTTGATTTAAATATTTTTTTACAGAAAGACTCATTCTTGCTGGTATAATCTTAATATTTACAACCATATGAAGGTTTCATTTTTGGAATAATAAATTTTCAGAGTAGTTTTTACAGTTATATCAAAAATCACTGACTTGGTTCTACTACTAGAAATACATAGACAGATAATTATGAAATTATGGTGAGGTTTAATAAGTTAATAAGTTAACTGTTAACTGTTTATATTTGGACAACTTTTCTGCTGTACTTTATTGGAAGGAGAAAAATAATCATTTCCTTAATAACCATTTAAACAATTTATTTAACTAAAACAATAACATGATAGCATATGTATCCATGTTTGTTAACTGATGTGGTTAAACATTTAAAAAAAAACTTAGACTGAGTTTTAGCACACTTGATAAACTTAAAACAAATCCTTATTTCCTGATGAATAGCCTTTGGACTACAATGTAACTTAAATAGAAGACTATATTTAGAAAGATTTTTCCTCCAAAAGCATTTTATTTTAAAAATCTGATTTAAATCAAAAAAATCCGATTTAAATAAAAAATAATAATCCAATTTTATTGATTTTTATCCACCCTGCAATGGATATTTGAAAATTCGCCAATCCCCCCCCCAACGCTCCGAGTCATTTCAGCACCCTATTTAAGGGTGGATAAAAGCAAAACAAAAATGAAGCTCTTCTTTCTAATGAAGGACAATGGAGAAACAGCGGCTTCGTCCCAGCGAAGAGGTGAAACAGATAATTGCAGAGGCCGTTTGCTAATTTCCTCTCCTGACTTGGGTAATTCAAGGCTGCTTCTTCAGTTAAACGTGCAACATATACGGGTAGTTCAGGAAAGACAGCTCGGTGGGAAGAGCACACACTCTCCATGCAAAATAAATTTTAAAAGCGGCCGGTTCAAGCCCTGGGTTCTCCAAGGAGAGCTGGAGAAAACAACTCCCAGCCTGAAATCCAGGACAGCGGCTGCCAGTCAGTGTAGACAACACTAAGCTGGATGGCTCAATGGCGTTAAGGCACATTCCATATTTATATTTAAACAAGCCATTTCTTTAGGCGAAAGACTGCAGCTCAGTGGGACAGCGTGCAGAAGGTTCTGGGTTCGATTCCTGGCATCTCTGGGTAGGGGAAAGAACGCTCCCTTGTGTGAGACCGGCCGGTATAGGGCTGTATACAAATTTAATATAAATAACCCTGGAGGATCTGTCGGTTAGCACAGGCAACAACAGATGAACGGTCCGACCGTTCCTACATAAGCCTTCGAGGAAACAGCATGATAATACCAACACATACTTTGCAAGCAATGCTCTGCACACTATGTTCTCTTCCACACGACTCAGGGACCCTGATCTAGCTTCCTTGCTCTGATGTTTCGATCTGGTTTAAGGCCGGTTCCCGTGCTCTTAAAAGTAACCCATCCCAAACGTAACTGAGGGAGGGAGCCACGGAAGAAGAAACCCATAGTTTTAGGACAATTCCTATGCTTTTCTTTCTCTTTGGGTCCCCTTCCAGGCAAAGGGGTTGATTTTTCAATGGTGTTTCGAGTGCACGCACCTTCCCCCCCCCCCAAAAAAATTTAACTTCAAAGATTCCAATATGTAAGGATCAAAGGTCACTTAAGACCCAGGTAAAATGAACCGGGGGGGGGGGGTAAGAATACTCTTTTCAAGGTATCGAGGGTCCCAGTTGACCCCAACGGTGTGAAAAATTGCACTTCGCAATGCAACTGCTACTTAATCCAGCCATTAAGCGTAGGGGGCATTAAAGATTCAGTACTTTAAATAAAAACACACCTCCAGGAGATTTAAGTCAGCACTGGATTAATTATCAAATGCAGCCTACCCCAGTTTAAAACCCTCTCTGTGGGCATGATACTCAATTAGCACCCGTGGTTGTTGTTTTTTATAATGCACAGGAAAGCTTAGATGGAAACAAAGGATTTCCAGGAATGCTTTACAGCCTACCGTACATACAAAATCCACCAGCCCCATTGCTGGCTATTCGCCTGGAAGACAGCGTGCCTCACCTCCAGAGAGCGGCCAATAACAGCAATCTTTTTTTACCTGGCACCCCAAAGAAAGAACACTAAGGATAGCAGGATTCAATATTTTTAAAATATATATATATATTACCTGGGCTCTCATGCATTAGCAAGGAACGGAGGTATTTGTTCATGCTTTCAACTCTTATTTTATTCACATCTCCTTTGCAGGCGAGGATGTCGGCAGTCATGACTGCCCTAACTCCTGTGGCAGCAGAGATATCTCAAGAGGCTGGAGGAAGGCAGCTGGAGGAAACTGGTCACAGGTCCCAGTGTCACAGACTCACATGGCTTTTAAAGAGACACTGCCCTCTTTTAGTTTTCAAGGGCGTTAGGGTCTCTGACGTTTAACTTTCCCACATTGAATCCTAGAATCCTAGAGTTGGAAGAGACCCCAAGGGCCACCCAGTCCAACCCCCTGCCAAGCAGGAAACACCATCCAAGCATTCCTGACAGGTGGCTGTCAAGCCTCTGCTTCAAGACCTCCAAAGAAGGAGACTCCACCACACTCCTTGGCAGCAAATTCCACTGTCAAACAGCTCTTACTGTCAGGAAGTTCTTCCTAATGTTTAGGTGGAATCTTCTTACTTGTAGTTTGAATCCATTGCTCCGTGTCGGCTTCTCTGGAGCAGCAGAAAACAACCTTTCTCCCTCCTCTCTATGACATCCTTTGATATATTTGAACATGGCTATCCTATCACCCCTGAACCTTCTCTTCTCCAGGCTCAACATACCCAGCTCCCTAAGCCGTTCCTCATAAGGCATCGTTTCCAGGCCTTGGACCATTTTGGTTGCCCTCCTCTGGACACGTTCCAGCTTGTCAGTATCCTTCTTGAACTGGGGTGCCCAGAACTGGACACAGTATTCCAGGTGAGGTCTGACCAGAGCGGAATACAGTGGTACTATTACTTCCCTTGATCTAGATGCTATACTCCTATTGATGCAGCCCAGAATTGCATTGGCTCCCTCCCTCCCCGCCCCTGAGCATACGCAGAGTGCTCTATATCTACTGTATATCCCTATAGACATATGGGAGCACAAGAGCCCCTGAGCATATGCAGATCACAATAGACAGATGGATAGAAAGATAATGATATATAGATATACCTAGCGATGGATAGACAGATGGGAGCGAAAGAGCCCCTGAGCATACGCAGAGTGTCCTCCCTCCTGAGGGCGGGCGTGGCGCCCTTCCCAGCTCCCTCCCTCCCTCCCCCCTCGCCCCTGAGCATACGCAGAGCACAATAGATAGAAGGACAATGATATACTGTATAGCTATACCTAGTGACAGATAGACAGGAGTGCCAGAGTCCCTGAGCATAGGCAGAGTGCCCTCCCTCCTGAGGGCGGGCGTGGCGCCCTTCCCACCTCCCTCCCCAACCCCTGAGCATACGCAGAGCGCCCTATATCTATATCCCTATAGATATATGGGAGGGCAAGAGCCCCTGAGCACAACAGATAGGTAGACAGGCCAATGGGTGGGAGCGCAGGAGCCCCCGAGCATACGCAGAGTGCCCTCCCCCCTGAGCATACGCAGAGCGCGCCCCCCGCCCCCTCCGCAGTCACCTGAGGGCCTCCTGCTGCTGCTGCTCCTGCCGCCGCCGCCTCCGCCTCCTCCTCGGCCCGGCCTGGCCTGGAGGGGCCTGGCGTGGGGGGGCTGGGCGTGCGGAGGCCCCGGCGGGTGCCGGAAGTGGCAGTAGGGCCTCCCGCAGGCGGTGCCGAAGGGGCAGTCGACGCCTCGGAGGAAGCCGCTCGAGCGGAGCATCCCGGCGGGTCATGAGGGGAGAAGGGAAGAGGCCAACCGCCGCTCCGCCTCGGCTCTTTCTTGTTCTGTCAGGCCGCCGCCATCTTGGCTAAGGGCAAAGGCCGGGTTGCTTCCCCGCGCCGCGCCGCGCCTGCGCCGCGCGAGCCAGCCGGAAACCCCTCCCTCCCCTCACAGACAATATTATAGAGGAGGAGCTCGAGAGGCAACAACAAAGCGCGTGCGCCCCGGGGAGGCGGCAGCCATCTTGGTTGAAGAAGCCGTCGGGTTGCGGGGACAGGGAGGGAGGGAAACCACTGCGCATGCTCCTTATATGGGGAACCCATAAAGGGTGGAGCTTCGCTACAGGCGGCGGAAAGCTTGGAAAAGGCGGTGCTGCTGCGCCATGTTAGCTAAGGGCAAAAGGCCGGGAGGATGCTCAAAAGCGCATGCTCGTTGCCAGAAGGGTCCTCAACGCCCAATTTACAGTGTCTTTCCAGGACATGAGGTGTCTAAGGAGGTGCCTGTTGGAAAGTTGGAATGGGGAAGGGAAAAGAGGGTAAAAAAGGAGGTAAAATCACGGCTTGAGGGGAACGGGTATGAAAGAGGAAAGGAGGATTTAAAGAAGGAAGTCGGGGAGAAAGTAAAAAAAAAGGGAACTGAGCAAAAGTCTCTCGGCTGCCAACTTTTTTTTCAGCAAAGGCTCCTCTGCCCTTAAAACTGCATTTTTTACCTTTTTTTATTAATTTTTTTACAAAAGTACGACCTGTTTTGAGTGTGTTTCCTCCTCTCTCACCTCGCAAAAAAAGAAAAGAAAAGGATGCACAATAGGGGAACATCTATTGCATTTTTCTCGCTGGAAGAGTAGGCACAGGAGCCCTGCTGCCAGGAACAGGGAGAAGTGGTGGCAGCAAAACCAAAGCAAATGGGGTCAAAACTTGGCAGTGTTGGGTTGGAAGTTGGACATGATAAAAGGCATGAGAGCCTCTGAGCATGTTAAAAGTGGCTCATTATTACAGAGGTGGTCTTTCCTTCCACGAAGGTTTTCTTTCTTTAAATTTAATTCCATGCTGTATCATTTTTATCGCAGAAGGTTGCGTTTCTTCCATTATTAAATGAATCCACACATGTCGGTTAACTGTGATGGTCGCTTGCTGGTCATGTTGTGCGGATACCCGATGATCGTCTTCCGAAGCAACTCCTCTATTCCGAACTTAAAAATGGAAAGCGTGATGCTGGTGGTCAACAAAGGAGGTTTAAAGGCTGTCTCAAGGCAAATCTTAAAAAATGTAGTATAAACACCAACAAGTGCACTTCCTCCAAGAGGTTTCTAGTCCTCATTATTCTAAGACTTTGTTTACTTCCCCGTAGGGAATGGAGCGAGCCGCCCATTACATCCCATTTCAGCCTTGCGTACCCTCATTCATAGACCTAGAGTTATATCTGAGCAGGGAATTACACCCCGGTTCAGCCTTGCTGGCATTCAGGCAAATTTTTTGATATGATAGCCATGTTCCAATATATAAAAGGATGTCATATAGAGGAGGGAGAAAGGTTGTTTTCTGCTGCTCCTGAGAAGCGGACACGGAGCAATGGATTCAAACTACAAGAAAGAAGATTCCACCTCAACATTAGGAAGAACTTCCTGACAGTAAGAGCTGTTGGACAGTGGAATTTGCTGCCAAGGAGTGTGGTGGAGTCTCCTTCTTTGGAGGTCTTTAAGCAGAGGCTTGACAGCCACCTGTCAGGCACGCTTTGATGGTGTTTCCTGCTTGGCAGGGGGTTGGACTGGATGGCCCTTGGGGTCTCTTCCAACTCTGTGATTCTATAATCCAAATGGAGCAAGGTTCAAAGACTGTCTCAAGGCAAATCTTTTAAAATGTAGTATAAACACCCACAATCAGGAAACACTGGCCTGCGGAGAACAGCCTTTCCCAAAGGTGTCCTGGGCTTTGAAGACACTCGAACTCAGGACGCAAGGGAGAAATGTGCTAAGAGGAAGGCATGCTTGGCAAATCCACACCGGGATCAACTCCCGCCCGGAAACCAATGTCCCACTGTGGAAGGATGGGTGGATCCAGAATTGGCCTCCAGTCACTTACAGACTCATTGTTAAAACCGTGTTTATGGATGACAATCTTACTCGGTTAAGAGGGATCGCCGAAGAGGAAGAGGTCAAGTATGAACAAGGCAGACACATCCTTCGGCATTTTCTACACTCGGGGGGGGGGGGATTATGTGCAACATGTCCTCTTCAATCCTCTTCCTTAAATAACTTGGCAGATAGCTTATAAAAACAGTAAGAATCCAAATAAAACAAAGAAAGTCCCCTTTTCCACCCTAGATCAGTCTTGCTGCGAACCACTGTGATTCCCGCACCGGAGGGGGTTGGTTTGGATGTCCTTTGGGGAGCCCTCCAACTCTCCCGATTCTCCGAGAAAATTCTGGTGTTCTCAAAAACAAAGCTGCCGTCCCAAACACACGGACTGGGGGGAAGCCCTTCTTGAGACACGGGAAGGCCTTTACGTACTTACTTACTTACTTTTCCTTTATTCATTGGACTACTGCAATGCGCTCTACGTGGGGCTACCTTTGAAGGTGACCCAGAAACTGAAACTAATCCAGAACGCGGCAGCTAGACTGGGGACTGGGAGTGGCCGCTGGGACCACATAACACTGGTCCTGAGAGAACTACATTGGCTCCCAGTACGTTTCCGAGCACAATTCAAAGTGTTGGTGCTGACCTTGAAAGCCCAAAACGGCCTCGGTCCTGTATACCTGAAGGAGTGTCTCCATCCCCACCGTTCAGCCCGGACACTGAGATCCAGCGCCGAGGGCCTTCTGGCGGTTCCCTCCCTGCGAGAAGCAAAGCTACAGGGAACCAGGCAGATGGCCTTCTCGGTAGTGGCGCCCACGCTGTGGAACGCCCTCCCAGCAGAGGTTAAAGGGATCAACAATTACATAACATTCAGAAAATACCTGAAGGCAGCCCTATTTAGGGAAGTTTTTAACCTGTGATTTTAATGTATTTTTATATTTGTTGGAGGCCGCCCAGAGTGGCTGGGGAGACCCGGCCAGATGGGCGGGGTACAAATAAAATAATTATTATTATTATATTATTATTCGACCGATAGTCAGAAAAACATTTCTCAATAAAAACATCAAAAAGATACACAAGTAAAAACAAAACAAAACACGGGCAGCATTATTAACATTATACAGGTAAACCCACATCAAGGCATTTGATTTTACGCTTCCGACACTTAAGCGCCAGGAAGAGGAATTTAGCCACCGATAAGGCTATTTTCCCAGAGGGCTTGTTCAGCAGATATGCAACCTGCCTTTCTCTTGACCGAAAACTAAGATGGGATAAATAGGGGGCTATGAGATATTGCCTTAGCTCAGCGTAAAAGGGGCAACTCAGTAGGATATGTTCCGTAGACTCCACCTCTCCTAAATCACAATGGCACGTTCTCTGACTATATGGGACTCCTCTGAATCTCCCCCTCAATACCGCCGAGTCAAGAACATTCAGCCTGGCCGCAGTGAGAAGTCTACGATATTCCAGATATTTGATATCCGCAAGATAGCGGGCTGGTACGGCCTGGTACACCTGCTCCCCCAGAAACATCCCAGGTTTCACGCGGGCGATGTCTTCTTGTCTGGCGATGTCCCCCAGTCTCTGAGTCTTTGGCCTGGCTATATGTCATAGACTCCAGTGTGGATTTGATTTAAATCAAATTGATTTAAATCACTAGTCAGTAAGGCTTGATTTAAATCACTAGTCAGTAAGACTTGATTTAAATACTTTTTTTACAGAAAGACTCCTTCTTGCTGGTATCATCTTAATATTTACAACCATATGAAGGTTTCATTTTTGGAACAATAAATTTTCAGGGTAGTTTTTACAGTTATATCAAAAATTACTGATTTGGTTATACTACTAGAAATACATAGACAGATAATTATGAAATTATGGTGAGGTTTAATAAGTTAACTGTTTATATTTGGACAACTTTTCTGCTGTACTTTATTGGAAGGAGAAAAATCATTTCCTTAATAACCATTTAAACAATTTATTTAACTAAAACAATAACATGATAGCATATGTATCCATGTTTGTAACTGATGTGGTTAAACATTGTTTTTAAAAAACTTAGACTGAGTTTTAGCACACTTGGTAAACTTAAAACAAATCTTTATTTCCTGATGAATAGCCTTTGGACTACAATGTAACTTCAATAGAAGACTATATTTAGAAAGATTTTTCCTCCAAAAGCATTTTATTTTAAAAATCCAATTCAAATAAAAAAAATCCAATTTAAATAAAAAAAAATCCGATTTTTTATATTTTTTTTTTAAAAAATCATTGATTTTTATCCGCCCTGATAAGACTCCATATAAAGGGAGGACAGTCCTTTACGGTAGCACGCAGGAAATCTTTTTCACAAACAGCACACAAGACGCACGGGTACAACAGTTTTGTCGTTTTTATTTTTCAAGCGGCACACCCAAAACACACACACACACACACGCACAAGAGCTTCAGTGCTTCTTAAAAACAACAGGGGGAAAGGGTGCGTGGAATATTGACAATTTCTCAAAATCATTCACCCCATCCCCACCACGATGCGTGGGTTTTTTGAGACCAGGAGAAGGGAATACGTTGTCAAATAAATACATTGTACAATCCACCACGGCAGGGCATGCCAGCTGTTTTAGCAAGTTTCCGGCTGCTGAGCGAAAATTTTCTGGCCATGTCTCTCCCCTTCCTGCCAAGGGACAAGACAGAAATAAAATGTGCACGCACACCCAACTCTTCCGTTTCCCAACGGATCTTGAGAAAAGACCCGGTTGGATTAGTCCGAGCCTCAAAAAGCCCCATGGAAAGGAACTTGGAAAGAGCTCACCGTGTGCTTTTCAACGGAGGAAAACAACAGCCATGGGGATTTGTGTGGGTCTCATGGGGGGAAAGATATCTCAAGGTTTAGGGCAGTCGAACAACTTCCCTAGCCTGGGGTCATCTAACCCTACTTTTAAAAATGCCGGCCAGTCCAATGTTAATAGTGCAAACGTAGCCTCAGCTACGCAGGGGGTTAAAATCCTATTTAATTCAATGGGGTTTGCTCCCGGGTAATAAGAGGCTGTAGGAATGCAAACTCAGGTTTTGGGGTTGCTGTTTGTTTTTGGTCTGTCTTAGTTTTAATAAACTTAAAAGTTTTAATTCAATAGTTTTAGCTTTCGCTAGCTCTTGTTTTGGAACTGTCCGCCAAACTCTTTTAAGATCTGCAGGGGTGACCGACCAGAACGCAAAGAAGATCCCTAGAAAGAAAATGCTTGCCGTTTCCCATAATAAACATAGATGGATGGATTAGGTACAGTGATGGCTAACCTTGACACTCCAGATGTTTTGGGACTACAACTCCCATCATCCCTGACCACTGATCCTGTTAGCTAGGGATGATGGGAGTTGTAGTTCCAAAACATCTGGGGTGTCAAGGTTAGCCATCACTGGATTAGGACTTTGGATGCAGTCAGCCTCCTGCCGGCGCGTGGAAATCGCCAGGTGGGCGCAGATTTCTGGGCCGTAATGAGAAGAATACGTCGCGCGTCCAACCAAAACCAACATTTCCCCTCTAAAGCCTGCGCTGCGATTCTAATCCGCGTTGCAAACAGAGCAAAACAAACCCAGAACACTCAACCGACCTCAACAAGACGCGCACCTTCCCGTTAATTCACACGTTACTCTTTTTAACCAAAAATAAATAAATCTACTTGCTTTCGTTTAAAAAATATCTCTTGCTTAATTACAAAGGGGGGGGGAGGAGGAAGGGAGATCATAAATATATAATTTCCCCAGATAACAGGAATTTTAGGGGGGCGGCGGGAATTACTGTTCCCTTATTAGTCCCTGAGAACTCAGGAAATTTTAGATGGGGGTCAGGACTCCTGGAGCGGGGGGCGAAGATTATCCCAGCTGAGCAGGCAAAACTTCCCAGCCTGCATATATGGGCATCTTCAGGTCTCGAGTTCGAATCCGGAGCCTCATGGAGGCCGGGCAGTGCATCCCAGAATGGCCTAAATCAGTGATGGCGAACCTTGACACCCCAGATGTTTTGGAACTACAACTCCCAGCATCCCTAGCTAACAGGATCAGTGGTCAGGGATGATGGGAGTTGTAGTCCCAAAACATCTGGAGTGTCAAGGTTAGCCATCACTGGCCTAAATCACTAGACCTGAAGCACCGAAGTTTATCTAGCTCAGGGACGAGGGACCTTTGGCTCACCAGGTGTTGCCGAACTATAACTCCCATCAGCCTCTGCTGCCGGGGATGGTGGGAACTGTAGTTCAGCAGTATATGGCAGGCTCAAAGGACTGATTCCGCTCGGATTAAACCCTGGCCGATGGCGCTTGGGGTTTTGCGTTTAAACGTTGCAAACTCTCTGCCCCATCATCTGACGCCTTCACGGAGAGGTCGCTCCCCCCCCCCCCCACCAAGAAACAGGAAAAGTGCAAGCACACGTCCCTTCTCCGGTTTCCCAAAGGACCCTGGACGAAAGTCAGGATCCAACAGGTTTAAAACGGGAGCCTCGAAGAGCAGAGGAAGTGGAAAGAGCGTCTGCTCGTCCCAACTTGCTCCTCCGACTCTACGGCGCTTCCGGAGGGAGGGCGCAAGGCAACTTCGCAACCAAGGCGGGCAGCGACGCCGAGGTCCGGCCGCCAGGTCCGGCGTCAACCCGTAGACCGAGCAATCGCAGATATGGCTATAGCCACCTTGGCAAATAATAGTAATAATTTTTTAAAAAAACGCCCTCCTGCGCAGAGGGGGTCCCTGCGTCCCGGGAGCGAGTTTCACAAATGCATTTAACAAAGGAAGGAGGGAGAGGTACCTTCTGGGACGCATCCCAACCCTCCGGAAACACCAAGGCACCAAAACTAACGTTACAAACACACACGTATATCTTATTTCTCTTTATCCACACCCTGAAATACAGCTCCGCTGGGGAAGTGCTTTGAGATGTGCCCAAGCCCACTCGCAAAAACTCTCCCCGGAAGCTGCCAACGTTGCCCAGGCTCTGGCGTTGTTGTTTGTTTGCTTTGTCGGACTACAAAACCCATCATCCCAGGCGCCCGGTAACCAAGCATGATGGGAGTTGTAGTCCGGAAACAGCCGGAGACCCAAGTCTGGGCAACACGGCTTCTTGTCGGTTCTGTGGTCTACCCAGCTCAGCGCTGCCCCGCCGAGCGGCGCCGCTTCCCCGAAAATTCGAAGCGAGTTCCTAGTCCTCATGATTGCGGGCAAAGGGGTTCCCAGCTCCGCCGCTCGGCTATAAGGCAGGTTTGCAAAGGGAGGAGGAGGAGGAGGAGGATAAAATCCTTAAGACTTCTCCCCACTCCACCCCACCCCACCCCAGGCCAACATCCCCCCCCCAAACCGATGCAGATTCTACATTTAAAAATAAAATAAATTACACTGTTTATATATATATAGATAAGATATAAAAATAACAAGAACAGCCACACCCATAAAAACAGGTCCTCAATTTTCTATGTACAGATATTAAAATTTGGACCCGGTTTGGGGGAGAGATTATTTACAAATAAACTAAGTCCCGGGGAATTAGCGTCGACAGATATGCGAATCAAACAGGCCTCGGAAGGAGAAAGCGAAGAGGGCATTTTCCCGAACTGGGGTCTTCCGGATGCTATTGGGACTCCTAATGCCCATTGGGCATGCTGGCTGCTGCCAGCCGGTGTCCAGCACCAGGAAGGATACAGGCCTCCCCATCCCTGCGCTAGGAAGAGGCGTTCCTCACTCTCAGGAAGGGAGCGCCTCTTCCAAACGGAGGCGTTCGTCTCGCCGTCACCCCTAACCACTAGTCATGCTGGCTTTCGGGTGGGCTGATGGGAGTTGCGAGCCGAACCGGAGGTTTTGGCTGGCGAGGGAATGAAGGACAGAGCGGTCGGTCCTCCATGCAGCGTACACAAATGTTATTTATTTTTCCTCTTAATGGTTAGGTCCAGGCCAGGTTCTGATTAATTGCGGGTAGCAAGGATTATTTAGGGGAAAATATACCTCTGGTGACCAAGTTCCGGGAACAAATGACGCCGGATCAGCTCTGACTATACCGTACCCTGTTTACGAGCCTCTCGGAGTCATCTGTTCACCGTAATGGTTCCTCCCAAGCCAGAGGCAGTCTACCTTTGGTTACCAGATCCTGCTGAGGAGCAATACTGGGACATCTCTGTCCCGTTGTACCATATAAATGAGCTCCCTAGAACCATCCGTCTGGCTAAAGGAAGGTTTGGCGGGCTCTAGACAAAGTGCCCCACCCCTCCCTGAGTATCGGGGAGCCCCGGGGAAGGGGTTCGAGAATCCAGACTTTCCCGGAAAGCGATAGCAGGGGAAGGTGGGACGTTGCATCCGAATGGACCGAAGTTAGTCGCCTGGCACGGTTCCTCCGATCGCCGGCGGCGACCCTTGCTTCCTGGAGGCGCCAAGATGGGAAAAGGGCGCCGCCGGAGGGTCTGGGTCCAGCAAAGCATTGTGGGTACCGGCGACGCGAGGTGGGGTCTTTTCAGGGGGCGGGGCTGTCGTGGGCAGGGCTCCCGGCCAGACTGCTGGCGGCAGAGTCACTGGGAGAGGCGCTGTGGCAGTCGGGCCTCCGGACCATGTCCGGGCGGAAGGCCGGGTGGCGCCGGGCGTGCTTGGTGAGGTGGTCGCTGCGCATGAAGCGCTTCTCGCAGAGCGGGCAGGCAAAGCGCTTCTCGCCGGTGTGGGTGCGCAGGTGGCGGGCGAGCTCGTCGGAGCGGGCGAACCTCTTCTGGCACGAGGGCCAACTGCACGGGAACGGGCGCTCGCCTGCAAAGCAGAGAGAGAGAGACGGAGAAACAGCAAGATTACTTCTTGGTGGACCACAAACTTGACATGAGTCCACAGTGCGATGCAGCAGCTAAAAAAGCCAATGCAATTCTGGGCTGCATCAATAGGAGTATAGCATCTAGATCAAGGGAAGTAATAGTACCACTGTATTCCGCTCTGGTCAGACCCCACCTGGAATACTGTGTCCAGTTCTGGGCACCACAGTTCAAGAAGGAGACTGACAAGCTGGAACGTGTCCAGAAGAGGGCAACCAAAATGGTCCAAGGCCTGGAAACGATGCCTTATGAGGAACGGCTTAGGGAGCTGGGTATGTTTAGCCTGGAGAAGAGAAGGTTCAGGGGTGATATGATAGCCATGTTCAAATATATAAAAGGATGTCATATAGAGGAGGGAGAAAGGTTGTTTTCTGCTGCTCCTGAGAAGCGGACACCGGAGCAATGGATTCAAACTACAAGAAAGAAGATTCCACCTCAACATTAGGAAGAACTTCCTGGCAGTAAGAGCTGTTCGACAGTGGCATTTGCTGCCAAGGAGTGTGGTGGAGTCTCCTTCTTTGGAGGTCTTTAAGCAGAGGCTTGACAGCCACCTGTCAGGAATGCTTTGATGGTGTTTCCTGCTTGGCAGGGGGTTGGACTGGGTGGCCCTTGGGGTCTCTTCCAACTCTAGGATTCTATGATTCTTGCTAAAAACTGGAAATCCCAAGAGATATCAACTTTAGAAGAATGGCAAATGAAATTACTGGACTTTATGGAAATGGCCGAAACGACTGGACGAATCCAAGAACAGAAGGAAGAGAGCGTTGAAGAAGATTGGGAGAAATTTAAAGACTATTTGAAAAAGTTTATTTGATTTGGTACAGGCATCAGAAGTAGTTAAGCTTAGGTTAAGAAAATTAAGATGCGATGCATAATAAAAACACGAGGTTCTAAGGTTTATTTTTTTTTGTAAAAAAGAAAACTGTTAAAGAGAATTACAATGAATGTCAGAAAAAAGGGACTTGAGGAAGTAAAATAAAATGAGGCTATGTAAAAAAGAATTACTGGGCCTCGGATATGGAGAGGCCCAGGCTAAACGAAGATTTGATGTTGTTAATGATGTTTGTTAAGGTTGTTTTTAAATGATAAAATCAATAAAATATATTATTAAAAGACAGAGAGACAGAGAAAAGCAAAGCATGAATCGTGTTATAATTCACGGTGGGAACGCTAAGCTGGAGTCAGGGTGGATACGATTTAAATCACTAGTCAGTAATACTACTACTAATAATTTAATAATAATTTATTATTTGTACCCCGCCCATCTAGCCGGGTCTCCCCAGCCACTCTGGGCGGCTTCCAACAAATATCAAAATACATTAAAATATCACAGATTAAACCCCCAAAGAACATTACAGGTTGCTAGATTTTTCTATTTCAGTTATCTCACATAAAAGAAGCCATGGAACACTCCAAGAATATTGATATTATATTATTCAATAATTTCAACTTAAACGGCCTTGTAATATTATCTTCATCATTTTTGTCTGTAAAATTGAGAAGATTGGGTGTATAGTCTTTTAATTGCTGTGTCGATGTCCATAATGTGTTTGCTTCTGTAATCTGAATGTATTTTATTTTTCTGTTCTGGGCTCATAGCGGAATAAAGACTTCTTACTCTTACTCACAGATTAAAAACTTCCCTAAACAGGGCTGCCTTCAGGTATTTTCTAAATGTCAAATAGTTGTTTATCTCTTTGACCTCTGCTGGGAGGGCGTTCCACAGGGAGGGCGCCACCACTAAGAAGGCCCTCTGCCTGGTTCCCTGTAACTTGGCTTCTCGCAGGGAGGGAACCGCCAGAAGGCCCTCGGCGCTGGATCTCAGTGTCCGGGCTGGACAATGGGGGTGGAGACGCTCCTTCAGGTATACAGGACAGAGGCCGTTTAGGGATTTAAAGGTCAGCACCAACACTTTAAATTGTGCTCGGAAACGTACTGGGAGCCAATGTAGCTCTCTCAGGACCGGTGTTATGTGGTCCCGGCGGCCACTCCCAGTCACCAGTCTAGCTGCCGCATTCTGGATTAGTCGCAGTTTCCGGGTCACATTCAAAGGTAGCCCAACGTAGAGCGCATTGCAGTAGTCCAAGCGGGAGATAACTAGAGCATGCACCACTCTGGCCAGACAGTCTGCGGCCAGGGAGGGTCTCATCCTGCGTACCAGATGGAGCTGGTAGACAGCTGCCCTGGACACAGAATTGACCTGCACCTCCATGGACAGCTGTGAGTCCAAAATGACTCCCAGGCTGCGCACCTGGTCCTTCAGGGGCACAGTGACCCCATTCAGGACCAGGGAATCCCCCACACCCGCCTGCGCCCTGTCCCCCCAAAACAGTACTTCTGTCTTGTCAGGATTCAACCTCAATCTGTTAGCCACCATCAGAGTGGATACAATTTAAATCACTAGTCAGTAAGCCTTGTTCTGGCAAATTCCGACAATTGAAGAACGGCAACAGAACGTATTGGAGTATGCGGAAATAGCAAGTTTAACTGGAAGGATCCGACAGCAGGACGATGAGAAATTCCAAAAAGAGTGGTCAAAATGTATGGTATAGAGAAAATTGTACATAAATAAAGACACTCCCAGGACTGAAATAAAACTCATTACGTTTATTGCAAACAGTTGGTTAGATCATAAGATGTAATGGTGTAATATAATAAGGAATGTATGTTTAAAGTATAACATACGGCTAACAGAGCCGCGGAGCTGAGGGGGATCCCGGACGGGGGTTGGGTGTGTGTAGAGAGAGGGAGCCGAAAGGAAGGAGTCCGGGGGGGGGGGGGGAATTGGGGCAGGAAAAGGCAGGGGCGGCGTTGAGGAGAAACGGAGCCGGGAGAGGGGAAACCCCCGGCCTAGGTCCGGCGTCCTCCCCGGGCCGCTTCCCCCGTCGGGCGCTAGAACAGCGGCCGCTGGGGGGTGGAGAGGGGCTCCCTCCCCCTTCTTCCTTTCCCCCGGGGGCGGCTGTAGCGGCGGCGAGGATGGGGCGGCCCTCTGCGTCCGTGCGAGGCAGCGGCGCTGGCGCAACTGGCAACGCGCGTGCGGCGCCGCTGCCTCGCGGACACGCCCCCCTCTCCGCCCGCTCCAATCCCTGCGTCCGTGTGGGTCCCGGACATGCGCAGTAGCGCACTTCCGTGACACACGGAAAGTTGGACGCAGGGACACAGCCACTTTATTATACAGGATGGTCTCGCTAGATAGTAAAATTCATGTTCAATGGCTGTTTTAGGGGTTGTTCTTAAAAGTCTGGAACGGATTAATCCGTTTTGCATTGCTTTCTATGGGAAAGCAGCGCGCCTTGGTTTTGGAACGCTTCGGTTTTGGAACGGACTTCTGGAAAGGATTAAGTTTGAGAACCAAGGGACCACTGTATTTTTTTTTTTTTACATAATATTTATTGGGTTTTAAACAACAAAAATACACAAAACTTAACATTATTAATATAACATACAAAGAAAACTCACAAAATACAGATAACACAAATATAAATCACCTTTCCCCTTCATTATATCTAATCATATTGGGGTGACTTCCTCACGTCTCCCCTGCTGCGTTTCATTGTCAATCATCTTTAGTAATTTCTTACCATCTTTAAATATTATTTATTCTTTATCACTTATATCATTTTCTTATATTAGTCTTAACCTAAGATCATATGTCTATAGTACTTAAATCTAATTTTTCACTCTATAGCCTGTCATTTCTTCCATCTTTTTCCAATCTTTAAATCTCACAATAGTTCTTTAAATATACTTTAATTTTTTTCCAGTCTTTTTCCACCGTCTCCTCCCTCTGGTCGCGGAGTTTCCTGGTCATTTCGGCGTGTTCCATAAAGTCCATCATTTTCATCTGCCATTCTTCTATTGTAGCCATGGGACCACTGTAAATCAGTCCTTATTTGGGCCGCATGAGGACTAGAACCTTGGCGTAGGAGGGCAGGATTTGCCTGCGAACGGATGTGCCCAAGGAGGCAATGGAGATAACTGGGCTCTGCCCTGCTGAAAGAGCATGCCGCGGCAGACGTCTTTACAACCTAGCTCATGCCCAGGAGAGTTTGCTGCCCTTAATCTCCTCGTGGGAGGAAAGCTAAGCCAGGCAGGCAGATGTCAGGATTGCACAAGCAAAGTCTGCAAACCGTGTTTCTCCCCCCCCCCCCCATTCCTTTTGGAGCGTCTGTTTACCCAGATGCAGCCCTGCTGCTGTTTTGAGGCTGGCGTGTGTCTTTGCAAGATGGGGACTTTTAAAGGCACCGTGAAACCACCGCCACCAGCTCTCCTTCGCCGGAACTATCTGTTCCAAGCTCTTTTGAGAGCTCTCTCTCTCTGCGTAAACGTGCCACGAATTAGATTTGGGTAAAGGTAAAGGGAGCCCTGACCATTAGGTCCAGTCGCGGACGACTCTGGGGTTGCGGCGCTCATCTCGCTTTATTGGCCGAGGGAGCCGGCGTACAGCTTCCAGGTCATGTGGCCAGCAGGACTGAGCCGCTTCTGGCGAAACCAGAGCAGCGCACGAAAACGCCGTTTACCTTCCTGCTGCAGCGGTACCTCTTTATCTACTTGCACTGTGACGTGCTTTTGAACTGCTAGGTGGGCAGGAGCAGGGACCGAGCAATGGGAGCTCACCCCGTCCGGGGATTCAAACCGCCGACCTTCTGATCAGCAAGCCCTAGGCTCTGTGGTTTAACCCACAGCGCCACCTGGGTCCCTTAGAAAAATTCCTTCCAGTAGCACCTTAGAGACCAACTAAGTTTGTTCTTGGTATGAGCTTTCATGCACACGAAAGCTCATACCCAGAACAAACTTAGTTGGTCTCTAAGGTGCTACCGGAAGGGATTTATTTATTTTTTATTTTGTCTTGGTTTAAGATGACATTTGGTGATTAGCTGCTATATCTGCGTTTTCTAACAGCCCAGCCCAGTGCTGGCAGGGTGAAAATGTCCAGAATCCGAACCAGCGAAGCCACGTACTTTTGTAGCAGTGAACAGGTCTGCCCCTTTTAATACAAAATCGGAACTGGACTGTGTGCCATTTTCCCTCTTGCCCTCCTGCAGATTCCTGTAAAAAGGCGGGTTTTCGGTTGGTAACCGGTCTCCCGGAGAGTCTCATTCCAAGGCTGGCAATAGCGATCTTTGCCCGCTCGTGTCCGTCCCACTTCTGATGCCACAACCTTCCCACCACCCACTCTCTTAAGGTGTTTACTTTCTGAGGTTTTTTTTTTTTTTTTTTTGGTGGGGGTGGGGGGGGGTGTGTGTAAACGGTTGTGTTTGCCCAGCGGGCCTGGGCCCAGAGCCAAGAAACCAAGTGACAGCCGAGCCCCTCCCCAAATTGAAGTTTCCACACAGCAGGTCCCCTCCCGAATCAGGCCACCCTAGGCCGGCCACACCCGCTGCCCCACACGGGAAGGCAAGGACCCAGGCATTTTGCCCAACAAGAAGTGGGCGAGATTTGAAGCTGGGGGGGGGGGGATAATCCCATAAGGTTTTTCTTCCAATTAGGGAGTTTTTGTTAGGGCGGGGCAGGCTTTTGTTGGGGTGGGGGTGGGGAACCTCAGATTTGTATCGATTAGCCCCCCACCCCACCCGCCTACGCCCCTGGGCTAGGACGTAAAACCGGCGCCTCCTCCCTTCCTTGGCAAGCCCTGCCTACCGGATCCGTCAAACAAAACAAGACACGCTTGTTTGTTTGTTCTCCAGCGGCCGAGGTAGACTGCGCCCGGTCGCGGAGGCTCGACCGAACCTGGGATTTTGGTCCTCAAGAGAGATATCGATAGGATACGATACAGATATAAACCGGAGCCGCCCACTCATCCCACCCACTCCGCTCATCGGGCGCACTTTCGCTTTCGGAGCACGTGGGGCCGGGATCGCTCGTCCCACGCGCGGGGGCGTGGGGGGGGGCGGAGGAGGAGGAGGAGGGGGCGCGCCCGGGCGACACCTTGTAAGGGCGGGCAGAGAGACCGGCGCAGAGGTCTGTACCGCGACGTGGGTGGGCTGCGTAATCACCCGAGCCAAAATCCAGGAAATGCGTGCGTCGGCGCCGCCCAGAGAGAGCGAGGCGCGGTCTCCCCACGTGGGTGGAGACCACGGTGGGGGCTGGGGCTCCGGGGAGGGAAAGCAAGGCGGGAACCGGCCGGAGGGGTTCCGGGGATGCCACCTTGAATGAAATATTGGAGGCCCCCCAGTAAACCCCGCCCCGCATAATCCATCACATGGCGCACGTTTGAATGCCTATCTACTTTTGGTGATATGTTATTGGGGGGGGCAAAGACCCCCCTCGGCCCCCTGGGGTGTAAGATGGAGGTGGGGGTGGGGGAGAGAGACACTGGCCCCTGGCTGGTGGGGGGCGGCGGCGCGTCCCTTACCCGTGTGCGTCCGGAGGTGCGCCTTCAGATGGGAAGATTTGCCGTAGATTTTTGCGCAGCCCTGGAACGGGCACCGGTGCTTCTTGGCAGTGCCTGCGCCGTCGGGGGTTCCTCCCAGGGATTCCCCCGCCGCCTCCGGGGGAGCCGCGGCGATGGGGCGCCCCCCGCGGTCCTCCTTGGCTCCGGAGGCCGGGTGCACCAGGGCTCCGCTGGAGATGGAGACGAGGCACTCTGCCGCCAGGTAATCCAAGCCAGACATGATGGAACCGCCTTCCTCTCTCTCTCTCTCTCTCTCCCCAAAAGCCGTCCAGGCGGGTCCTCTCCTCCTCCGCGGATGGACGGGCTGCGCTCCGCCTCGCCCCTGGCGCAACGTGGAGAGACGGCAGGAGGGGAGGAGGGACGCCGGCGACGGTCCCCGCCCAGGCTGGGCGGCGGTGCGCGCGCGCGCTCGTGCACGCGCCAGGGTGGAGGGCAATTGAGGCTGCGACGGTTTGACCCTCCTACCCGGCGAGTCTCCACCCCTGGGTGGAGCGCGCCGAGGGTGGAGCAGAAAGAAAGCGAGGCAGGGACGCGGCGTCTCTGGGGCGCAAGCCTAGAGGCTGCGGCTGGGGACTTTCTCCCGAGTTTGCCCTCCCGTGGGAGTTTCCTCTCTCCCCAAGCGATCTCCCCCCAAAAAGCTCAACAACGTTTTGTGAGATCTCCTCCCCAAAAAACTCAACAACTTTTTGGCCCGCCCGCCATCAAAAATCCTAGCTACGCCCATGCCCCCCATCCCTAGCCAGCTTGGCCCCCATGGGTGCCATGCCCTGGCGCCGAAATTGGTGGGTGCCCGGCCCCTTCATGGGGAGTTTTGTGGGTGCTCGGGTACCCAGGACACCTACGTAGGAGAGGCTGCCTCTGTGAAAAAGGACGCTCTTCGATCTATCAAAGATTGTTGCTTCTTCTTTGACCAGGGGTCGAGGCAATGCAGGAAACAATTGCCCAACATAGGACTCGAATCTACAGCCCCGAGATCAGACCCTCCCAAGTGTCCCTATTTTCCAGGGACAGTCCCAGATTTACAGAAGCCGTCCCGGTTTCTGATCTGATCCCGGAAGGTCCCGCTTTTCCTTGGGACGTCCCTATTTTCAAGGGAGAAACGTTGGAGGGGATGGAATAGGATGTCCCTATTTTCATCGGAGAAGTGGAGCTATTTTCCTGCGAGATGTGAAGCTACGGGGAACCAGGCAAGAAGGCCTTCTTGGTAGTGGCACCCACCCTGTGGAACGCCCTTCCGTCAGATGTCAAACAGATATTATTTTTATTATTTATTATTATTATTGTAACCCGCCCATCTGACTGCATTGCCCCAGCCACTCTGGGCAGCTTCCAACATACTGTACATAGGTAAAGGTAAAGGGACCCCTGACCATCAGGTCCAGTCGTGTCCGACTCTGGGGTTGCGTGCTCATCTCGCTCTATAGGCCTAGGGAGCCGGCGTTTGTCCGAAGACAGCCTCCGGGTCATGTGGCCAGCATGCCAAAGCTGCTTCTGGTGAACCAGAGCAGCGCACGGAAACGCCGTTTACCTTCCCGCCGGAGCGGTCCCTATTTATCTACTTGCACTTTAACATGCTTTCGAACTGCTACCGTAGGTGGGCAGGAGCTGGGACCGAGCAACGGGAGCTCACCCTGTCGCGGGGATTCGAACCGCCGACCTTCTGATCAGCAAGCCTGTGGTTTAACCCACAGCGCCACCTGGTCCCTGCTGTACATAGAAACACCATAAAAGCTTTAAAAAGCTTCCCTATGCAAGACTCCCTTCAGATGTCTTCAAAAGGCTATATAGTTACTCACAAACAAGATAAACAACTATTTGATTTTTAGAAGACATCTGAAGGCAGCCCTGTTCAGGCAAGTTTTTAATGGCTGCTGTTTTATTGTGCTTTTAATATTTTTTTGGGAGCTGCCCAGAGTGGCTGGGGCAACTCAGTCAGAGGGACGGAGTATAAATTATTATTATTATTATTATTATTAGGCACTCCCAGGAGGGAATGCCTCTTTTAAGTAGAGGTTTCTTCCATGCACCAGGGAATACTGCTTATTATTTAATTTATTTATTATTATAGTCATAGGACCCCTCTCCTCCAAGGAGCTCCAGGTGGCCTTTTCAGTCACCCACCATTCAGACATTTCGTCCTCACAGCAAACCTCACAGGGAGGGCGCCACCGAGAAGGCCCTCTGCCTGGTTCCCTGCAACCTCGCTTCTCGCAGGGAGGGAAACGCCCGAAGGCCCTCGGGAGATGGACCTCAGTGTCCGGGGTGGAGACGCTCCTTCAGGGATACTGGGCCGTTTAGGGCTTTGAAGGTCAGCACCAACACTTTGAATTGTGCTGGGAAACATACCGGAAGCCAGTGAAAAACTTTGACGGCCGGTGTTATATGGTCCCGGCGGCCATTCACAGTCCCCAGTCCGGCAGCCGTGATCTGGATTAGTTGTCATTTTCTTCTCACATGCGACAATTGAATTCGGCATTTTATTTTCAGTAGTTTCCTGGTCGTTGCTTTTTTTAAAAAAAACACCCTCTATCTGTGTTTTATTTTTCTACTTTCATGTTTATTTTTATTCGCTGTATCCGTCGCTTTTATTGTATCCTGTAGGTCAGAGCTTCCCAAACCGTGTGTCGCTACACTTTTGTTTGCCGGCCGCAGTTTGTAGGTGTGTCACATGAATGTTGAAAAGGGGCTTCTTACTAAAACTGGTTTGCTAGTAAAACTGAATTTCTGCGTCGCAAAATAGGTAAAGGGACCCCTGACCATTTGGTCCAGTCGTGTCCGACTCTGGGGTTGCGGCGCTCATCTCGCTTTACTGGCCGAGGGAGCCAGCGTACAGCTTCCGGGTCATGTGGCCAGCAGGACTGAGCCGCTTCTGACGAACCAGAGCAGCGCACGGAAACGCCATTTACCTTCCCGCCGGAGCGGCACCTATTTATCTACTTGCACTTTGAACTGCTAGGTGGGCAGGAGCAGGGACCGAGCAACGGGAGCTCACCCCGTCGCGGGGATTCGAAGCGCCGACCTTCTGATCGGCAAGCCCTAGGCTCTGTGGTTTAACCCACAGCGCCACTCGCGTCCCTTGCGTCGCGAAATGGTGCATGTCTCAAAAGTGTGTCGCCAACATGGAAAGTTTGGAAAACTCTGCTGTATGTGTTCATGCCAATAAATTTTTATTTTTATTTTTATTTAAGTTTAGAGCTATTCTGCCAGGCAGCCAGTCTCATTGAATTCAGCCGAGTATGTTTCTGAAGGCAACATCTTGGGTTTAGTGTCTCTGCTTACATTCTCATGCCCCCCCCAGCCCCCTCTCCCCAAAAGGAGTCTCCCATTTCTCCGCAGTTGCCCAGCGGCTAATATTACAAGCAATGAAAATAGTCCACCGTTAAAAAACAAAAAAATGTACAGGTTAGAGATAGTTATATACAAACGAGAATGCTAAAGGTACAGTTTATCGCAACGTCTTACAATTTTAAAAATCACATCCTTTCTCCGAGGAGTTCCAGAGGACCGCTATGTTTTGCTTGCGAAGAATAGAATCGTCGAGCTGGGATGGGATCCTGAGGGTCATCTAGTCCAACCCTCCCCCCGCAATTCAGGAATATGCAGCCATCCCGTATGAAGATCGAACCTGCAACCTTGGCATCAACAGCACCTCGCTGTAACCAACAAAGCTCTCCAGTTTCCCTCTGCTGAGGACCTTAGAGGACAGCCTCTATCAGCAGCGGCCAGCAATGTTGGGTTAATCATGCAATTGCCCTGAGAACTTCAGCTTACATTCTTTTCTGACGTCAAGGTCCTAGTCCTCAAGCTCTGTATATAAAAGGGTCATGGCCGAGACTGTGCGAGGGAAGTGCAGCAGCTTTTGGGTGCGGATCCGGCGCCAGCTGTCAGCTACATTGAGTAGGAAGAGGTGACGTTCGGGTGACGTTGCCGCTTTTCGATCTTCCTCCCCGAGGTGGGCTCACAGCTCCGTGGGCTTCCCTTTACTATCCCAGCCTCCCAAGAATCTCCCAGGCATAGGATGACAAAGGGAAAACCACAAAGCCTAGCGGTGGGGGGGCGGGCATCCTTTGGGGCAAGTCCCATCCTTCTAAAGGCCTTCGACACAATTGAGTGGAATGAGAGGGGGAGGGGAGAGAGAGAAAGAAGGGGACAAAGAGGAAGAAGGAAGGAAGAACGTGTGGAGGAGAAGCGGAAGGGAAGGTGATTCAGCATCCTGTGAAAGTGGGAGGGAAAATGGGAAAGAAAAAATGAGGACTAGAAACTTGAATATACCTAAAGCATCAGCTCCTTGAAGACAGAGACTTTCAGCGCATGCTAAAGTTTGCCAGGGACCCACCCAGTTCTTGTTGCAAAATACACTAGAATAAATGTTACCAAGAACTCTGGCCACAAGTTTTAGCAAAAGAATAAGTTTACTCGTGAGTAAATTCAAATATCATATCAATACTGTTAGGAATTACAGTCTTAAACGAAAATAATAGTTTCACATCTCAGAAGCCCTTGCTTCAACCTCCAAAAGACTTTTCACTGTGAAACTATTATTTTTGTTTTAAGACTGCAATTCCTAACAGGATTGATATGATATTTGAATTTACTTACCGGTAAACTTATTCTTTTGTTAAAACTTGTGGCCAGAGTTCTTGGTAACATTTATCCTAGGGACCCACCCAGTGACAGCGTCCGTGGCAAAACGCTCGCCGTAGAATTGTAGAGCCGTCGAGTTGGGTCCCCCAAAGGTCCTCTAGTCCAGCCCTCCCTGCAATGTGGGGAATCTCGGCTGAAGCATCCAAGACCCAACCTCTGCTTACAAAGCTTCCAAGGAGGCTTCCCCCGTTCTTGTGAACAAAATCCATCCCTCTTCCTTGATACCAAGGGGGGGGGCGCGGGAGGGTCTCTCCATTCCCGGTTGCCTTACCAACACATTTTTGGGGGTGACTCCTTTCCAGCGGCAGCTGGGCTCCCCATCCCGAGGCTGCTTGGTGATGCTTGCCTCATCCTCTTCTTCTTCTTTCCAGATTATGGCATTGGGGGTCCGCCCGGCGTCCTTTTTATACTGTCGCCATTCATATGACGAGCACGTGATAAGCCCGAGTCGGACAAGGCTTGGAAGTGGGAAGCGAAAATCCACTTAAGGGGACTTAATCGCGGGGGCTCCTTGGTGATGCCGGATCCCATGACCAGGCTAAAATGGGTCTCATGATTCCCTTATACCAGACCTCACTTCTCAAAGGGCCTATTCTTCTTCTCCGTGACCTTCCGCTCAGCTGGGCAACTTATCCATCAAGTGATGGCCGTTGATCCTCTTAGAACGGGGACAAGGGGGGCCTGAATACGCCCGCCCCCCGGATGCTTGTGGACTCCCAGCTCCCAACAGCGCTGGTCAGCACGCCCAGTGGTCAGAGATGACGGGGTGTGTGGGTGTTGAGGCCCACAACTTGTGGAGGGATGCAAGATGCAAGGGATGCACCACGGTTCAAGAAGGATACTGACAAGCTGGAACATGTCCAGAGGAGGGCAACCAAAATGGTCCAAGGCCTGGAAACGATGCCTTATGAGGAACGGCTTAGGGAGCTGGGTATGTTTAGCCTGGAGAAGAGAAGGTTAAGAGGTGCTAAGATAGCCATGTTCAAATATATCAAAGGATGTCATATAGAGGAGGGAGGAAGGTTGTTTTCTGCTGCTCCAGAGAAGCGGACACGGAGCAATGGATTCAAACTACAAGAAAGAAGATTCCACCTAAACATTAGGAAGAACTTCCTGACAGTAAGAGCTGTTTGACAGTGGAATTTGCTGCCAAGGAGTGTGGTGGAGTCTCCTTCTTTGGAGGTCTTTAAGCAGAGGCTTGACAGCCACCTGTCAGGAATGCTTTGATGGTGTTCCTGCTTGGCAGGGGGTTGGACTGGATGGCCCTTGGGGTCTCTTCCAACTCTAGGATTCTATGATTCTATGATTCTAAGATCTCCGTGCATATACCAGGACATTCGCAGGGAAATCTAAATGCTCAAAGCTCTTGTACTTCCAACCTTACTGTATGCTTGGGAAACATGGACCACTTACAAGCGCCATCTCCAACTCCTCGGAAGATTCCCTCAACGGGGTCTCCGGGAATTTTTACACATCACCTGGGAAGACAGGCGAACTAATGCCAGCGTACTGGAAGAAGCTAAGATCCCCAGTGTCAAAGCGATGATTCTTCAACATCAACTTCGTTGGACCGGTCATGTTGTGCGGATGCCTGATGATCGTCTTCCAAAGCAACTCCTCTATTCCAAACTTAAAAATGGAAAGCGTAATGCTGGTGGTCAAGAAAAGAGGTTCAAAGACTCTCTCATAGAATCCTAGAGTTGGAAGAGACCCCAAGGGCCATCCAGTCCAACCCCCTGCCAAGCAGGAAACACCATCCAAGCATTCCTGACAGTTGGCTGTCAAGCCTCTGCTTAAAGACCTCCAAAGAAGGAGACTCCACCACACTCCTTGGCAGCCAATTCCACTGTCAAACAGCTCTTACTTTCTAATGTTGAGGTGGAATCTTCTTTCTTGTAGTTTGAATCCATTCTCCGTGTCCGCTTCTCTGGAGCAGCAGAAAACAACCTTTCTCCCTCCTCTATATGACATCCTTTTCTATATTTGAACATGGCTCTCAAGGCAAATCTTTAAAAATGTAGTATAAACACTGGCAACTGGGAAACACTGGCCTGCGAGGGCTCCAGTTGGAGAACAGCCTTGACCAAAGGTGTCCTGGGCTTTGGAGACACTCGAACTCAGGATGCAAGGGAGAAACGTGCTAAGAGGAAGGCACGCTTGGCAAACCCTCACCGGGATCTACTCCTGCCTGGAAACCAACGTCCCCACTGTGGAAGGACGTGTGGATCCAGAATTGGCCTCCACAGTCACTTACGGACTCTCTGTTAAAACTGTGTTTATGCAAGGCAATCTTACTCGGCTACGAGGGATAGCCAAAGAAGCAGCAGATATATACTGCTAAGTCTGTTCAGGGTTGCACCCTTTGGCCGGCCGTTTCTTAAGCCACAGAACAGAGCAGCCTGAGGCAGGAAGTTCCCCCAGTTCACTGCTATGCACAAAGGCAAGCTTGGTTTTGGCCAACCCTTGAATCCATACCCTCCCAACATTTCTCCAATGAAAATAGGGTTGTCTTATTCCATCATCATCATCATAATTTTAATATTTATGCCCCGCCCATCCAGCTGGGTTGCCCCAACCACTCTGGACAGCTTCCAACATATAGAAACATTAAACGAAGAAGACTTTCCTATAAAGGGCTCCCTTCAGATGTCTTCTAAAGGTTGCATAGTTACTTATCTCCTTGGCTCGCCAACCTCCAACATTTCTGCGATGAAAAAGGGGGCTGATGGTTTGTTGTTTAGTCGTGTCCGACTCTTCGTGACCCCCTGGACCAGAGCACGTCAGGCACTACTGTCTTCCCCTGCCTATCTATCTATCAACTATCTATCTATCTATCTATCTATCTATCTATCTATCTATCTATCTATCTATCTATCTAATCATCTGTCTATATCTATCTATCTATCATCTCTCTCTCTCTCTCATCTATCTATCTATCTATCTATCTATCTATCTATCTATCTATCTATCTAATCTATCATCATCCATCTGCCTGTTGTTGTTGTTTAGTCATTTAGTCGTGTTCAACTCTTCGTGACCCCCTGGACCAGAGTACGCCAGGCCCTCCTGTTTTCCACTGCCTCCCGCAGTTTGGTCAGACTCATGTTGGCTGCTTCCAGAACACTGTCCCACCATCTCGTCCTCTGTCGTCCCCTTCTCCTTGTGCCCTCCATCTTTCCCAACATCAGGGTCTTTTCCAGGGAGTCTTCTCTTCTCATGAGGTGGCCAAAGTCTTGGAGCCTCAGCTTCAGGATCTGTCCTTCCAGTGAGCGCTCAGGGCTGATTTCCTTCAGAATGGAGAGGTTTGATCTTCTTGCAGTCCATGGGACTCTCCAGAGTCTCCTCCAGCACCAGAATTCAAAAGCATCCATTCTTCGGCGATCAGCCTTCTTGATGGTCCAGCTCTCACTTCCATGATGGTTTAAGGCATATTCAATTATGGTGAAGTCATCCACAGCCCTGTTTTTTTAAAAAAGAAACCCCTCCAAAGGGACAGAATTATTCTTCCCCTAGGGTTTCCTGCCATGTGAAAGCTATTTTTATATTTATATGTTGGAAGCTTTCAGAAGGCATCTGAAAGCAGTCCTATTTAGGGAAACTTTTAAATATTTGGTGTTTTATTTTTATTTTTAATATTCTGTTGGGAGCCGCTCAGAGCGGCTGAGGCAAACCAGTCATATGGGCAGAGTACAAACAAATTATTATTATTATCATTATTATCATTATTAGGAAAGCCAACACCCCCCACTATTATTCGGCGCTCCCCAATTTTCTGCAAACTTCAGACACACACCAGATGCCCTCCTGCCTCTCTCTCCGGCAGGAAGTTGACAGCTCTTAAGAGGAGATATATATATATATATATATGGCGGAAACAAACAGTTTTCTCTCATAGGATTAAGTCTGCCCCAGGCTGTTCCAGCCGCTTTGCTAATCGGAGGCTGCTGGGGACAACCGCGTGCCACAGAAGGGGGGTGGGGGACCCACGAAATTGGCCTCCTGGTCAGGTCAGATTCTGCAGCGGCGGTTTTGAAAGCAACATCTAGTCCTATTTGGGTGGGGGCTGAAAAATGGGCCCTGGGTGCCCCCCGATCCCTCTCTTCCAGAGTGGCTGGGGGGACCTGGCCAGATGGGCGGGGTACAAATAATAAATTATTATTATTATTATTATTATTATTATTATTATTATTATTATTATTATTATTATTATTACTACCCTGTTTCCCCATTTTAAGACGTAGTCATAAAATAAGCCATAGCAGGATTTTTTCGCATTTGCGAAATATAAGCCATACCCTGAAAATAAGCCATAGTGATAGGCGCAGTTCTGGAGGGCGCCAAGGAAAACGCGGGGCTGGGCTTACGTAATAAAAATAAGACATCCCCTCAAAATAAGCCATAGTGCCTTTTCTTGAGGCAAAAAATATATAAGACGGTGTCTTAAAATAGGGGAAACACGGTATTCCTTCTCCCCATCGATCATGCCTCCCATTTACACACACACACCCCGCTCTCTAACCTCCTGAGCTGTATGCTGGAAACCTAGCGCTGCCGTCACAACGACCCTGCGAGGTGGGAAGAGGAGTTTGGATTTGATATCCCGCTTTATCACTCCCCGAAGGAGTCTCCAAGCGGCTCACATTCTCCTTTCCCTTCCTGCCCCACAACAAACCCTCTGTGGGGTGAGTGGGGCTGAGGGACTTCAGAGAAGTGGGACTAGCCCAAGGTCACCCAGCAGCTGCATGGGGAGGAGAGGAGACACGAACCCAGTTCCCCAGATTACGAGTCCACCCCTCTTAACCACTACACCACACTGGCCATGATACAAGAGATCAAGGGTCCGGAAACCAAGCCTGATGAGGAACGGTTGAAGGAACTGGGTATGTTTAGAGACTGAGAAGAGGAAGAGGAAGAGGAAGAAGAGTTTGGATTTGATATCCGGCTTTATCACTCCCCAAAGGAGTCTCAAAGCGGCTCACATTCTCCTTTCCCTTCCTGCCCCACAACAAACCCTCTGTGAGGTGAGTGGGGCTGAGAGACTTCAGAGAAGTGGGACTAGCCCAAGGTCACCCAGCAGCTGCATGGGGAGGAGCGGGGAAGCGAACCCGGTTCACCAGATTACGAGTCTACTGCTCTTAACCACTACACCACACTGGCCATGATACAAGAGATCAAGGGTCCGGAAACCAAGCCTGATGAGGAACGGTTGAAGGAGCTGGGTATGTTTAGAGACTGAGAAGAAGAAGAAGAAGAAGAAGAAGAAGAAGAAGAAGCAGCAGCAGCAGAAGAGTTTGGATTTGATATACCGCTTTATCACTCCCCGAAGGAGTCTCCAAGCGGCTCACATTCTCCTTTCCCTTCCTCCCCCACAACAAACACTCTGTGGGGTTGAGAGACTTCAGAGAAGTGGGACTAGCCCAAGGTCACCCAGCAGCTGCATGTGGAGGAGCGGAGATGCGAACCCGGTTCACCGGATTACAAGTCTACCGCTCTTAACCACTACACCACACTGGCCTTGCCCGAGGTCCCCCAAACTCCCTGCTAACTCCCACGGGCAGAGAAGCTGCTTCAGCCCCGGGGACCACGTTCCCCTTCTGGGTGACGTTCCGGGAGCCACATTGAAAAGTGGGCGGAGCAACGTCTGTCAATTCTACCGGGTTCCTAACATGCGAATCCCTCTCTGTCATCCATCCGAAAAAGAAACAAGGCTAACGTCGCAGTTACCGTCTCTCGGCCAAACCTACCTCGCAGGGTTGTTGGGGGAGGCAGGAAACCACATGTACTGCTTCGAGCTCCTTGCGGGTGAGGGGGTAAATGTCAAAAATAATTTTTAAAAACGAACACAGTATGATTGCGTAAAACGTAAGGGCTCAGCTCCGGGGGTTCTGTGTAGAAAGGAAAATTGTGTATACCCAAACCTTTGAAACTGCCCCATGAGGTCCGGCGCCGAGGGCCTTCTGGCGGTTCCATCGCTGCGAGAAGTGAGAACAGCCTTGGCCTCAGCCCTGTATAGCTGAAGGAGTGTCTCCAGCCCCATTTTTCAGCCTGGATATTTTTTAAAATTTAAATAAAACGAGCTCTTTGCAAAACACACCTGGGGGATTTCAAGTATCTCTAGGAGGTTGGAGGATGGATGGCGGCTAACACACTGAGGTTGAATCCTGACAAGACAGAAGTGCTGTTTTTGGGGGACAGGCGGGTGTGGAGGACTGGTCCTGAATGTGCCCCTGAAGGACCAGGTGTGCAGCCTGGGAGTCATTTTGGACTCCCAGCTGTCCATGGAGGCGCAGGTCAGTTCTGTATCCAGGGCAACAGTCTACCAGCTCCATCTGGTACGCAGGATGAGACCCTCCCTGCCCGCAGACTGTCTCGTCAGAGTGGTGCATGCTCTGGTTATCTCCCGCTTGGACTACTGCAATGCGCTCTACGTGGGGCTGCCTTTGAAGGTGACCCGGAAACTGAAACTAATCCAGAATGCGGCGGCTAGACTGTTGACTGGGAGCGGCCGCAGAGACCACATAACACCGGTCCTGAGAGAGCTACATTGGCTCCGAGGAAATTTCCGAGCAAAATTCAAAGTGATGGTGCTGACCTTGAAAGCCCTAAACAGCCCTGTATCCCTGAAGGAGCATCTCCACCCCCATCGTACATCCCGGACACCGGGGTCCATCTCCGAGGGCCTTCTGGCGGTTCCCTCCCTGGGCGAAGTGAGGTTACAGGGAACCAGGCAGAGGGCCTTCTCGGTGGTGGCGCCCGCCCTGTGGAACGCCCTCCCACCAGATGTCAAGGAAATAAACAACTACCTGACTTTTAGAAGACATCTGAAGCCAGCCCTGTTTAGGGGAGTTTTTAATGGTCGATGTTTTAATATGTTTTTGTATATGCTGGAAGCTGCACAGATTGCCTGGGGTAACCTAGTCAGATGGACAGACTATAAAATATAAAATTATCATTTTTAACTGTGTACAGCAGAAGTTGTACGTGTTAAGACGCGGTTCTCCTTCAGGTGAGTTTCTTAGCAACATCTCCTTGCAAGGAACAGGCAAGGGGCTCTCCTGGCCCCGATCCGTCACAGAAGATGTAGCGAAAAGCGTTATGAGATGGTACAGATCTTACAGGAGAGAGGAAATGTGGGTTTCCCCCCCCCCCCCGGGTACCCCAACACACCCAGTTCCAGCCGTGCCCTCGAACCCCGCAAGACACACCCAATAACATTTCTCGGGAAACAGATCTGGGTCTTCCAAACTTTTATTCCTCTTTTGTTTCAAAAACGAACGGGTGGGAGGCTCCCCCCAAACTCCCCCTCCTCCCCCCCCTCAAATACACACGAAAAAAATTCCCTGCGTTACTTGGAATTAAGTGAATTCTGGCTCAAACACATGGGGGTATCCGGATACGGCGGGGATATTCAAACAATAGGATTCGGGAGTTTGTGGACGGAACAGGCAAGCTGTCTCTCTGACTCCCGCCAACTCCCGCCTGTGTAGATCAGGCGGGTTGTAATCTACAACCAGGGTCCTCCCTGGCTTGTCGTGGCGAAAACTCCAGGAGAATCTGTAACGGAGGTCCTCCGGCCTCTAGGTGGCGCCGTGCAACGGGCAGCGGAGGCAGAGCGGACCGTTTGGGCCGTCATGCATTTTGGCGCCCCGCCCCACCCTGTGTCCTCGGGGCAGAGCCGGGGTTGCACCGCCCCACCCTAACCCCTTCCCCCAAGGCTTATTGCTATCGCTGGGACGCGCCGAGAGTTACGAAAAGAAGGATCCGAGAAAATGGGATGTCGTTGTGGCAGCGTAGGGTCGATGGAGGCGTCGACGACGTACTTTTCTTAAAAAAGGACAGCGATGTGCGGAAACGGCTAGTCCGCAGGCGACACGCGGAGAGGGGCGGCTCGGCGCGCTGCGGGAGGCGTCGACGTCGGAGATGGCGGCGGGGGGCGAACGAGCGGCTCCCGGTGCCGGAGGAAATGCCCCCGAGGGAGACCCGAGACTGGCGCCCCTCTGTAACGGAGGACTGAGGGCTCCTCTCCCGCTTTGGTGGGCAAGGGGACTGGCGCTCATAACACCGTCCTAAAGCCGCGGGCCCCTCGCCATCCTCCGAACCGAGGTGCGTGCGGCCGGCGGAGGAGAGGGCGAGAAACGAGACGGGCGGTCGTCAGTTGCTCTGGCTGGCCAGGTCGTGCGAAATGAACTTGCGCAGCCGCTCCAGGTACTGGCTGTACAGTTCGATGTCGTTGTGGCCGGCACCCTCCACCCAGAGCGGCTCGACGGCCTTCGGGCAGCGCTCGTACAGGGCCAAGCCGTGGGAGAAGTCAATGACCTCGTCCTCCGTGCCGTGGATGAAGAGGACTGGGGAGGTGATCCGGGAGACTTTGTCAATGCTGTGGAAGAGGGGGGAAACACAAGTTATTGGCCTGGTTCGCCCTGTAACGTTAACCATGGTTTTTTTAAAACCATGGTGTGTTTTTAAAACCATAGGGTTTTTTTAAAAAAAACACCCAACCATGGTTTTTAAACCATATGGGGTTTTTTTACACCACGGCTTTTTAAAGCAGTTTTTTTAAAACAACCACAACCATGGTTTTTAAACCATATGGGTTTTTTAAACTATGGCTTTTTAAACCATAGTTTTTTAAAAAAAACCACCACCACCATGGTTTTTAAACCATATGGGTTTTTTAAACCATGGCTTTTAAAACCAGTTGGGTTTTTTTTTTTTAAAAAAAAAACCACCATGGTTTTTAAACCATATGGTTTTTTTAAACCGTAGTTTTTTGTTTTTGTTTTAAAAAAAAACAACCATGGCTTTTTAAACCATAGTTTTTTAAAACTAAGTTCCGGATGAAACAAGGCCCTGATTATTACTTTTTTTTTAATCTTCCCCGCTACGAACCTGCCCAGGTTCTGTCATCTTCAGAGGAGGCCATTGAAGGTCCCGCCAGCTTGACAGGCACACTTGGCAAGATTGCGGGATAGGGCCTTCTCAGTGCTGGCTGCTCCCAGACCTTGCAATTCCCTCCCTGGAGAAGCCAGACTGGCTCCCCCCTTGTCCTTCCACCCAAAAGGCTTTCGGGTACTGGCTCCTTTTAAAGCCTTTCAAAGAGTCCTCTTTTTACTATTCCTATTTTAACACATCCAGTTTTTTGTTTTTATTTATGTTTCTTTAAATTCTGTTAAAGTTTAACGATTTTTTAACCATTTTCAACCTAGCTCTGTTGTTCTAATTCGCTTCATCTTGGTCTGGACTGTCCAGCGGCCTCACGCTGCTTCTCATTTGGCAGCAGAGAGAAGCCCCCAGCCCCTAATCCCAGATGCAGACCCTCTCCGCTGCCTTACTTGGGGAAAGCGTCGAAGCAGTAGGTCTTCTTCGTTTCCGGGAAGGCGACGCGCATCCCCGAAGTGAGCGGCGAGTGCAGGATGACGGCCGCACACTCGTAGCGAGAGGCCAGGTCGACCGTGGGCACCGTCCCAATGCTCTGCCCGTACAAGATGATGTTCTCAGGACTGATCCCGTATCTGGGAGGTAGGCAGGGAAGGGGGGAGAGAGAGAGAAGAGAGCAAAGCCAACTTCAGTTTCAATAATAAACATTACCGAACACACTCCTGAATGGGGCGACCGTGCCTCCGAAGGACCAGGTGCGCAGCCTGGGAGTCGTTTTGGACTCACAGCCGTCCATGGAGGCGCAGGTCAATTCTGTGTACCCATCTGGTACGCAAGATGAGACCTTCCCTGCCCGCGGACTGTCTCGTCAGAGTGGTGCATGCTCTGGTTATCTCCCGCTTGGACTACTGCCATGCGCTCTACGTGGGGCTCCCTTTGAAGGTGACCCGGAAACTGCAATTAATCCAGAATGCGGCAGCTAGACTGGTGACTGGGAGCGGCCGCCGAGACCACATAACACCGGTCTTGAAAGACCTACACTGGCTCCCAGGACATTTCCGAGCACAATTCAAAGTGTTGGTGCTGACCATGAAAGCCCTAAACGGCCCATTATCCCTGAAGGAGCATCTCCACCCCCACCGTTCATCCCGGACACCGGGGTCCATCTCCCGAGGGCCTTCTGGCGGTTCCCTCCCTGCGAGAAGTGAGGTTACAGGGAACCAGGTAGAGGGTGAATCTCCTGCAGGTGGAGCACGTTTGACCCTGGATACGAGCACCTGGAGACCCGTGAGTTTGGAAAATAAAGCTCTATTTACTCCAGGAAATATGCACAGACTTGGGACTCGGCTACAAAGAAAACACTTTAAGTGTGTTGCAAAGTCCATTAGACTAAAAGGCAAAGGACCCCTGGATGGTTAAGTCCAGTCAAAGGCGACTCTGGGGTTGCGGCACTCATCTCGCTTTATTGGCCGAGAGCCGGCGTACAGCTTCCGGGTCATGTGGCCAGCAGGACTAAGCCGCTTCTGGCGAACCAGAGCAGCGCAAGGAAACGCCGTTTACCTTCCCGCCGGAGTGGTACCTATTTATCTACTTGCACTTTGACGTGCTTTCGAACTGTTAGGTGGGCAGGAGCAGGGACCGAGCAACCGGAGCTCACCCCGTCGCGGGGATTCGAACCGCCGACCTTCTGATCAGCAAGCCCTAGGCTCTGTGGTTTAGACCACTGAAGAATGGCGAGCTGCCAACTGACTTAAACAAGTGGGTTCATGAGCTCCTGAACTCCTGATAACTAACAGCAGTGGTTACATATTCATATGACCACTGCTCCTAGAATATATTGAGGTATGCTATATTGAGGTATGCTATTATTGAGGTATGCTATTATATTATATTATTATATTAGTGCTATGTTTTATTGAATTATGTATATTTGCATTAGATGTGTTGATTTCATGAATTACTGTGATACATGTCCAAGCAGGTTTTTGGTTGTTTATTTGTTTATCTACAGCAGTGTTTCCCAACCAGTGTGCCTCCAGATGTTTTGGGACTACAACTCCCATCATCCCTCGCTAGCAATACCAGTGGTCAGGGATGATGGGAATTGTAGTCCCAAAACATCTGGAGGCACACTGGTTGGGAAACACTGATCTACAGTATATTTTGCAGTTACATGCTGAAGAAGACGTACACGAAACAGTGTCAATACCGGATCACTGTCCGTTGTCTTAATTATATATGAAAGAAATATACTACTTTCATTGGCCGTCGTGTTGCTCATTCTTGGTTTCTGTTTGAAGATTGCAACACAGAGCTTCCTTGAACTTTCTAACTGACTGAAACAAGGCACCCTCTCCTCCGCGCTCACCGGGTGCGCAGCGCCTGCCAGGCCGCGTCAACGTCGGCGTAGAGGTTCTTCTCGGAGGGCTTCCCCGTGCTGACCCCGTACCCGGAGTAGTCATAGGAAAAGATGTTGCAGCTGATGCGGGTGCCCAGGCTGATGTAGAAGCTGCACATCTGGCCCAGATCCACAGCGTTGCCGTGCGAGAACAGGACGGTGAACCTGCGAGGGGAGGAAGGAGAGTTGGAAGGGAACGTCTTTTGTGCGCAGGCCCGGATTTCATAGAATCCTAGAGTTGGAAGAGACCCCAAGGGCCATCCAGTCCAACCCCCTGCCAAGCAGGAATTATTATTATTATTATTATTATTATTATTATTATTATTAGAATCATAGAATCCTCGAGTTGGAAGAGACCCCAAGGGCCATCCAGTCCAACCCCCTGCCAAGCAGGAAACACCATCCAAGCGTTCCTGACAGGCGGCTGTCAAGCCTCTGCTTAAAGACCTCCAAAGAAGGAGACTCCACCACACTCCTTGGCAGCAAATCCCACTGTCGAACAGCTCTTACTGTCAGGAAGTTCTTCCTAATGTTGAGGTGGAATCTTCTTTCTTGTAGTTTGAATCCATTGCTCCGTGTCCGCTTCTCTGGAGCAGCAGAAAACAACCTTTCTCCCTCCTCTATATGACATCCTTTTATATATTTGAACATGGCTATCCTATCACCCCTTAACCTTCTCTTCTCCAGGCTAAACATACCCAGCTCCCTAAGCCGTTCCTCATAAGGCATCGTTTCCATCAGTCCCGGGGTCAGCAAACTTTTTCAGCTGTGGGCCGGTCCACTGTCCCTCAGACCTTGTGGGGGGCCGGACTATATTATTTTTTTGAGGGGGGGGGAAATGAACGAATTCCTATGCCCCACAAATAACCCAGAGATGCATTTTAAATAAAAGGACACATTCTACTCATGTAAAAACACGCTGGTTCCCGGACCGTCCGGGGGCCGGATTGAGAAGGTGACTGGGCCGCATCTGGCCCCCGCATCTATGCAATAGAATATCGTTTTTTAAAAAACACCCTGCAATTTTTGCACGTTCTTTCCCCCTTTCTATCTTTCTCTTTTACTCGGTTCCCCACATCCGTTTCTTTTGGACTCCAGATGTTTTGGAACTACAACTCCCATCATCCCTAGCTAACAGGACCAGTGGTCAGGGATGATGGAAGTTGTAGTCCTAAAACATCTGGAGTGTCACGGTTAGCCATCACTGGTCTAGTCCTTTCTTTCGTAGCATTATTCCTTTGCGAATGAAAACCTTTCGAGGAAAATTGCACTTTCTCTAAACCAGTATATCCCAAATGCTGCACGGACTTGCTTCCCCAAATTCCCCACACTGAATGTTGAGTGAATGTCTGTTTGCAGCAAACCGGATGAAGGGATCCTGGTATCAGTTGCAAAGCGGACAGGAAATTCCAAACCGGGGAAACGCCCTCGTCCGGAAACAGCTGTAGCGTTAACATCTGTCTTGTTGCTCCTTCCTGGACGCCGCCCTCCCTTAATCTCCCCAGCAGGCAGCCCGTTGCCGAGCCGGCAAAATCTCCGCCGAGACCCAGGTTTTGGCACCCCCTGTACGGCGACACTGCCTCCCTTCTGCCAATAATAATAATAATAATAATAATAATAATAATAATAATAATAATAATAATAATAATATATTTTTACCCCAGCCACTCTGGGCGGCTCCCAACAGAATATTAAAAATAGAATCAAACGTTAAAAACTTCCCTAAACAGAGCTGCCTTCAGATGTCTTCTAAAAGTCAGGTAGTTGTTTATTTCCTTGACATCTGATGGGAGGGAGCCACCACCGAGAAGGCCCTCTGCCTGGTTCCCTGTAACCTCACTAGGTCAGGCGGAGAGGCGGTGACTGGCCCAAAGTCACACCCAGTGAGCTTCAGGGCCAAGGGGAGATTTGAACCCGGGTCTCTCAGTTCCCAGTAAGTCACTCTAACCCTGAAACCATACTGGCTCTCTGATTTTCCCATCAGCCACTTTGGGCGGCTTCCAGTACATATAAAAACAGAATAAAACTTCAAACATGCCTTCGGATGTCTTCTAAAAGTCAGATACGTGTTTATTTCTTTGACATCTGACGGGTGGGTATTTCACAGGGCGGGCGCCACCACCGAGGGGGGGAGGACAGGAAAAAAATAGAGGGGGACATAGAGGGCCTTCTCAGTGGTGGCGCCCCCCCTGTGGAACGCCCTCCCGTCAGATGTCAAGGCAATAATCAACTACCAGACATTTAGAAGACATCTGAAGGCAGCCCTGTTTAGGGATGTTTTTAATGTTTAATGCCATGTGGCGCTTCTGCGCATGCGCAAAGTGCAATTTAGCGCTTCTGCGCAGGTGCCGAAACCCGGACGTAACCCGTTCCGTTAGTTCCGGGTTCGGCGCGGTGCGCAACCCGAAATCACACAACCTGAAGCGGCCGTAACCTGAGCTATGACTATAAAGATAATAATAACAGAAAGGCGGCGCACAAATTTAAAGCGAAACGGGGTGGAATAAACGGCACCCCGAAACTGGCTCACCTGGCGCCAGGTACGCATCGGACGTACATGCAGCCCACACGGTTCCCCCGGCTGCTCTTGGTCAGGAACACCTCGATGGTGTCCAGTTCCCTCTGGGCATACTGGAAATCGGCCCGGTCCGCTAGGTGGAGCTTCCAGCGGGTCATGGCTCCCCCTCGGGGGGAGGAGCTGCCGGAGCCCCCTACCGGATCCGGCTCGGGGACGATGGTGTACGTGGGCTCAGGGGGCAAGAAGGCCAGCTTGGCGGCGATGCGCCCGGGGCAGGGCGGGCAGCAGAAAAGGCAGCAGAGTTCGCTGACCGTTAGGCCGTTCATGGTGGCCGGCGGGGCAGGGGGACGGTTTCGGGGGACGGGCGGACCCCCGCGGGAGTCCCGGGCCGCAGGGAAGCCGGGAGCGCTTAGGGAGACGTTTTAGCCTCCTGCCGGACGGAGGAAGCCTTTATGACATGCCCACTCCGAAGAACTATGAGAGGGTTCTCCCGCATTCCGGTGCCAGGGGGCCGCGTTCCAAAGTCTCCCGGCTGAGCGTCCACCTCCCTCTACAGAGTCCTAAAAATAAAAAGAGAGAACGCAAGAGTATTATTGGCACAGAAGTGGAAGCAAGAAGAATTGCCGACAAATGGAAAATGAAGGTGATGGACTACACAGAATTGGCGGAATCAAAGTTAAGAATAAGAATAAGAATAAGAATAAGAATAAGAATAAGAATAAGAATAAGAATAAGAATAATTTAGTGCAACCATTAATCCAAAAATTGTCTGGGCACCCAGTTGACTTCCTTCTTTCTTTTTTATTGCAAGACTAGTATATTAAGCCCGTTTAAAAAACGGGCTCGCCTCGGACCCCCGCCGGCTGGGCAGCGCGCAGGGAAGGGCGCGGGCCGGACGGGGGGGGGGGCCTCCTTCTCTCCCGGCTTCTCGGCCACGGCCTCCTGGGGGAGGGAAGGCCGCGCCGGGGGATCGTCCGGCCGCGGCGGCGTGCGAGGAGGAGTTGGAGGCGGCGGAGGATCCTGGGCGGGCCTGTGGCGGCGGGAAAGGCCTCCGCTAGAAGCGCCAACTGCCTTGCTCCGACTCGCCCCTCAAGCGCGCACGGCCTCCTCCGCCGCCGCTCTCTGTCTCTCTGGGGCTGGCGGGTGTGTGTGTGTGAGTGGGTCGGCGGCGGGCGGGCGGGCGAGGGCGGGACCACAGACACGCCCCCCTCTCCCGTCGTCCAATCCCTGCGTCCGTCTGGGACATGCGCAGTGGAAATTTCCACTGACACACGGACGGCGGACACAGGGACACAGGGAGATTATTATATAGGATACTGACCAGTTTGTAACCCAACAAATGGCAAAAAATTTAAACTTCTCTTCTGACATACAAGAGACGTAATGGACTGTTAGTAGGAAATTGAAATTGCTTGGAAGCAACATTCACATTATTTTTGTATATATATATTTATTACTGTATATACTCGAGTATAAGCCTAGTTTTTCAGCACATTTTTTGTGCTGAAAAAGCCGCCCTTGGCTTATACTCGAGTGAGGCGGGCAGTGGCTCCTATGAAGCTTTCTCAGGTTTTTTGTGGTGAAATTGGGTGCCTCGGCTTATATTCGGGTCGGCTTATACTCGAGTATATAGGTAAGTCTTTTATTGCCACTAATTTTATTGTCACCAATTTTTAAAATTCAATGGTGTGAGTGTAACTGCTGTTCCGGCGTTTTCTGTCTTGTCTTGCTATGAACTTAAAGCTGAAATAAAGTTGATGAATAATAATAATAATAATAATAATAATAATAATAATTTATTATTTATACCCCGCCCACCTGGCTGGGTTTCCCCAGCCACTCTGGGCGGCTTCCTTACAGAATATTAAAAACAATAGAGCATCAAACATTAAAAGCTTCCCTAAACAGGGCTGCCTTCAGATGTCTTCTAAAGGTTTGGTAGTTGTTGTTCTCTTTGACATTCCACAGGGCGGGCACCACCACCGAGAAGGTTGTTTTTAAAAGTCTGGAACAGATTAATCCGTTTTGCATCACTTTCTATGGTAAAGCGCGCCTTGGTTTCGGAACGCTTTGGTTTTGGAACGGAATTTCCGGAACGGATTCAGTTTGAGAACCAAGGGACCACTGTATACATAGCTGCCAACCTCCCCCCCCTTTTTTTGTGGGAACTCCCTTATTCCAATGCTGTTTCCCGCTGCTATTCTGGATTGATATCCCTTAAACTTCCCGGATTTCAAAGGAAGCAGCTCCTCTCCCTCCCTGCCGGCCAGGGAGGCTCCTCAGCTGCGTTGCTCGGCTGCCAATAAGGAGTCTGAGACCGACTGGGGGCGGAGCTTGCATGCCTTGTGCCAACCAGACAGACAGCCTGCCTGCCGTCTACACGCTCGCTCTTTCGCTCACCCGTTCGCGCGCAGCCTCTGGTGTGGGATGTAAACACTAGAGCAGTCAAGTACAACAATGCTAGAAGGTATCTCAGTCCTCCAGCCACAACTTCCTGGTCACATGGATTGAGATATCTTCCTTTGCAAGTTAGAAGTGGGAGTGGCTTCACCTGGGAAGGTATTAGCAAAACCAACTGCCCAGCAGCCATTCTCTCTCTTTTCTACCTCTCCTGCCTCTCGTCTGGAAGGATGCACAGTTGGCTTCCAGCCAACTGGGGCCTAATGGACTTCTCTCCCACATGGAGAGATTCCAATTGTATATATCATTACTATGCATAAGCCTGCCTCTTTTGGGAGTCTTCCTGTCTCTGCAGATGAATGTCCGTGAGTAAACCTTTTATATCTTTTTATAGTAGACGTGTGCTGTGTCTTATTTAAGAGGGACAAAGGGGAAATATAGTGACAAACCAGGAAACTAGATTAAGTTGATTCTAGGGAATCAAAGCAACTTCCGCTGTGTGTATTTTAAAAGGGAATGTTACTCTGCTAGTTGAACTTGTAAGCACAAGTTAGGATGAGATATATTAAATTATAAATCTCCATCCACGTTCCCAAACATTCCCACATCTGGAGCGCAGGGTGGCGAAGCTACTTGGTGCCATTGCACCGCCCTCGCGGCATCCCTTCTTTTCAAATCCGAAAGTTTGGGAAAAACACCTTATTTTCAAATCCGAAAGTTGACAGCTATGACTGCCTATACACATACATTTTCCGCAGTCCAGGGCAGAGTCGGCCAAGCTGACTCCCCTAACGACAAATTCCAAAAAATATATAAATATTAATAAATCATTGCTGCAGGGCCGTCTGTCAAACGCTGTGCCATGGAAAAACAATCATGACATCATCGGCTGCCGCCTGCCTTTTAAACACACACAGCTAGGTATTCAACATGGCCAGATCATAGAATCATAGAATCCTAGAGTTGGAAGAGACCCCAAGGGCCATCCAGTCCAACCCCCTGCCAAGCAGATGTATCTTGGGGGGGGGAGGGGGCACGCAACTCAGGAGGGAGGGGGGCTTACTTCAGAGTAAACAGGTAAGGGTTCAGACACCCGGACTGCTCTACCGTGTGTGTGTGTGTGTGTGTGTGTGTGTGTGTGTGTGTGTGTGTGTGTGTGTGTGTGTGCGCGCGCTCTGGAAAGGGTCGAAGTTTGCAAAACAAGCCCGCCCCCGACAATACACACGCAAATGGAGAGAACGCAAACAGTTCCCAACTAGGTCCTCCTCCTCCTCCGAGGAGACCTACTGAAATCAATGGGCCTTTCGGTGGGTTTACCAGTGCTGTGGCATCTGGTAGACATACCACCCCACAGCTTGGTGCTCTGCAAAAAAAAAAAAAGGGGGGGGGCGTTGAGAAGATTTAAGAAGGCGACCTCCCAGGTTCACTCTCGAAGCCCCTGGAGAGCCGCTGCCAGCCCGTTCCGGCAATACCGAGGGAGATGGATCCACTGCACAAGGCTGCTTCGCAGCCTCCCGATTTAAATCCACGCCAGCCCAGATCCTTGAAGACTGGAATCATGTTCTGGAGGAGGGCTGGTGGGGGGAAAGAGAGAGAGAGAGAGACCGCTCCTTGGCCGAAACCCTGGGGAGTCCCTGCCGGTCCGCGTCGGCAACAGCGCGCTCGGTGGAGCCGCCGGGCCGACTCGCGAGGAGGTCCCTAAAGGCAGCGCAGCTCGGGGGAGAAGGGAGGCCGAAGGCGCACCGATAATCTCCGCTCCTCGGGGAGGGAGGCGCGCGCAAAGCGAAAGGAAACTCAACCCGGATCGGGCTCGCCGCCACGGACTCCCCCTCCCTGCACCCTCCCGTCTCTATCCGCCGCGGGATCCTAAGGACAAGTGACGCCCCCTCCACCCCCGCTTCGCCCGGATAATCACCCTCTCCAAGTCCCGACGGGGGTCTCTCCAAAGCGCGCTTTGGCGCACCGCAGCTGGCGTCTCTTGTGCGTCTCTCTCTCTGTCTGTCTGGCTTCCTCCCTCCTCTCCCGGCAGCAACTGCTCGGATCTAGCCGCCCAGCACCGGCCAGGCCCCGATCCGCCGCCTCCGGGCCCCCGCCCGGGCGCTGCAACCGGCTGCCGCCGCGCTCCGCATTACGCGCCCGGGGCCTGGAACTTGGAGACGCGGCTGGCGCTGGCTCGCTGCTCGTCTGCGCCTCCCCTTCGGCGCCTCCTGCTCCTCCTCCCGAGGAGGCGGATGTGACAGCAGCGACAGCCGCACTGGAAATGACGACGGGGCGGCAGGAGGAGCCGGAGGTGGAGCGAGGCCTCCTCCGCCCGGCACGGGAGCAAACTGTTGCCACGCTGGGAAAAGGCTTCCCGGAGCGCCTTGCAGCGCAAGAGGTGGCCCGATGCGTCTCTTCATGAGTCATTTTCTAGCGGGGAAAGGCCCAAGAGCCCCCCCCCAAGCGTTTCGCCCGCAGAGGGGCATCCTAAGGGACGACTCTTTACATGACTCTCTGGAGAACCGCTGCGTGTGGGCAGTTGGTGGACAGTTGGCCTGACTCAGTATAAGGCAGATTTACTGTGCGTCTCTGTATGAGTCACTGCACTTTTCTTAGTTACTCTCCATTATCCTGGACAGGATTAATCCCAGACCCTCCAAGTGTCCCTATTTTCCAGGAGCAGTCCCGGATTTACTGAAGCCATCCCGGTTTCTGATTTGATCCCAGAATGTCCATTGTCCTGCAAAATATGGTATGGACCGTATTTTTCCGTGTATAAGACTAGGGTGGTTTTTTTAAAACAAAAAATTAGGTTTAAAATTGGGGCTCATATTATACATCTTATAGGGATGTTTTCTTAATTTGGAGCCCCCCCCCTCCAAATATGGGGCGCCTTATATATGGGGGCATCTTGTAGACAGGAAAATACGATGTATATATACAGCTTTCACAGAGTTAAAAGCCAGCAGGTCCATTTGTGGTCCACTATCTCCATCTGCTGACTAAACTGGGTTAGTGTTTAGTACCTAGGGCTTGCCGATCAGAAGGTCGGCGGTTCGAATCCCCGCGACGGGGTGAGCTCCCGTTGCTCGGTCCCAGCTCCTGCCCACCTAGCAGTTCGAAAGCACGTCAAAGCGCAAGTAGATAAATAGGCACCGCTCTGGCGGGAAGGTAAACGGCGTTTCAGTGCGCTGCTCTGGTTCGCCAGAAGCGGCTTAGTCCTGCTGGCCACATGACCCGGAAGCTGTACGCCGGCTCCCTCGGCCAGTAAAGCGAGATGAGCGCCGCAACCCCAGAGTCGGACACGACTGGACCTAATGGTCAGGCGTCCCTTTACCTTTATTCATTGGTTAGATTTCCAACTCACCTTTCATCTAACCGGTGAGCAGGTTTTCAAATGAATGAACAAACCACATGGACTAGAAACTTGGGGCCAGTTGCTTTAAAAAAGAAACTTGAGCTGCTTGAGAAGTTTATATGCATGTTTGAGAGGAAGGCAGGGTATATGAATCCGGCAAACAAAAGATACATACAGAGAGGACACCACAGTGACTTGATAATTTTGGGTCACTCCTTTCTACACCCTTTCTCTGCTTTGCAATGTCGTATTTTTTCTTTTCAGAAGGCCCCAAAACTCATTTGCATATAATAACTGCATATAATAATGCAAAACCAGAGATTTGCATATAAAAGAGACACAAGAGTCTGCGAGAGAGTTGAAAGCATAGCTTATTTAATTTTTATACATTTTTTTCTCATTTTTTGCAACTTTTTTCTTATTTTTTTCACCCTTTTTCTTATTTTTTTCTTATTTTTTTTTTTTAAATTGTCCTTTTGGAATTTTATTTTTTTATTTTTCTTTTGCATAGGGGGTGGGGGGTGGGCAGGGGGGGGGGAAGAGAAAAGGAACGAAAACCAGAGCCGGCTTTCGGATAATGGTACATTAAAAAATAAAAAAATAAAAGGAAGAAAAGTGCATTGGCTAAAAAAAAAAAAAAGTACGCGTATGACAAATGCTAGAATCAAATATTGTGAAAAGCACTGGAGAAAAGCAAGCCTGTGTGTGCATGTGAGTGAATGGGGGGCCATGGTGAGCCCGGCTGAAATGAGGAGAGAGGGATGAATTGCAGTTTGCTGTGTTGGTGAACCGAGATCTGAGTTGCAGCCGGTTATTTCGCTCCTTGGGTGTACGTCTACGCTGTATATCGACACCTCCATACAAACCCCAACCGCCCTTGGGAACCGTAGTTTAGCCGGGCGCCTGGGAACCGTGGGTTGACGATCCCTGCTTGCAGCATGACAGGGCCGGGTTCGAAAGTTCGTTGTGCTCAGAGTAGACCCCTTGAAGAACGAAAGGATGGGGCCCGTCGGTTCCAGATGCAACTTTCCGATACATCTACTCTGAGTCGGGGTCTGCGCAACCCACCATTCCCAGCAGAGAAGGGCCGGCTGCTAAACCAGTTTTAAGGCTGCGGTGTAGACGAGACGCCCCTGAGGCCGGATCCGTTTCCTCTTTGGCCGGGAAACGGACCCAGTTCACTCTTCCCGGCGGGGGCAACACTGCGGGTACGTGTGTTAAACTTAGCAAGCAGCAAGCGAGAGAGAGTAAACTATTATTGCGACATCTGTAAAATATAAACGACAGAAGTGTGTCCGCGCTTCACCGTCAGGGGAAGGAAATGAACCATCGGGTCAGATATACGGAAAAAAGAGAGGATCGGGAAATAAAAGATTGAAGGAAATGAGAATCGTTGCCAGTTGAATCCTGGCCCGACTCTGAGAAACATTCTAGCCTCGGTTATTCCCACCCCACCCTGACGCTCCCTTCCTCCTCCTCCTCCTCTTCCAGACTACGCAATGACAACAGGGAACATGGACACGAAAGGATAAAACTCCACAAACGGAAAAGTGTGGCTCAAGGTCTTGGGGACGGCCACATCCCGGCTGGGCAGTGCTGTCGAAGAAAGAGGTACGGGCCGATAAATCTGTCAAATCTTAGTTTCCTCTCATCCCCCCTCTCTTCAATCCGGTCTGCTCAATTCAATTTTGGGCATCTGTTTGCTTTTAAAAAAAACCTGCAGAAAAATCCGCTCACATTCCTGTCCCTGTTAATATACAGTGGTACCTCGGAGGGGGGGGGGACCCAGGTGGTGCTGTGGGTTAAACCACTGAGCCTAGGGCTTGCTGATCAGAAGTTCGGCGGTTCGAATCCCCGCGACGGGGTGAGCTCCCGTTGCTCGGTCCCTGCTCCTGCCCACCTAGCAGTTCGAAAGCACGTCAAAGTGCAAGTAGATCAATAGGTCCCGCTCCGGCGGGAAGGTAAACGGCGTTTCCGTGCGCTGCTCTGGTTCGCCAGAAGCGGCTCAGTCCTGCTGGCCACATGACCTGGAAGCTGGACGCCGGCTCCCTCGGCCAGTAAAGCGAGATGAGCGCCGCAACCCCAGAGTCGGACACGACTGGATCTAATGGGCAGGGGTCCCTTTACCTTTTACCTCAGTTTACGAACTTAATCCATTCCGGAAGTCCGTTCTTAAACCAAATCCGTTCCTAAACCGAGGCACGCTTTCCCTAATGAGGCTTCCCGCCGCCGGTGCCCTTCCACCGTTCGGATTCTGTTCTTGGACCGAGGTAAAGTTCTCAAACCAAGACACTATTTCCGGTTTTCCGGAGTTTGTAAACCGAATCGTTCTTAAACCGGACTGTTCTAAAACCGAGGTACCACTGTAGTTGCTTTGTAGGTAATTTTGCCTCAACCATGCATTCCCCCCCCGAACAGAGAATTGGAATATAGTGCATAATATCGACAGGGTTTTCCCGGGATTCCAATGGTGGAATTAGCAAAACGTCCGGGTTTTTTGAAACTCAACAACTTCCCCCAAAACAGCTCAACAACTTGAAATACGGCAACGTTCGCAGGGCAGTGTTTGCTGAACTGCACTGGAAAGTTTGCAGCTGCCTACATTTCGAAGGACCGCAGGATGTTGGGTTGGTGGTATTGAAAAGCAAACCAAATTAATTCCTTTCCCTGTCCCTTTGATGGCTGCAAATCCCATCCGTGTCAAATCGTCGTTTTATTTGTAGTCAAGGACAGTTATCAGTTGTATAGCTGTAATTTCTTTTACATTTCTTAGAATGTGTTTTGTGTAGTCGGCCATCTAGCTATATCTGGATCTGATTGCATTTGATTCCTTTGCTTATGGAAAGTTCTGCAAGTTTTCCTGAATCAGACCGAACTCGTAATAGGGGTGAGTGGGCGTGCCAACCAACTTAGCCCCGCCCACCTGGCTCTTCCCCCTCAATCAAGCCCCGCCCACTCAATCTACCCCTCGGCCAATCCTGACAGCACTGCATCAGCCGGGAGGGAAGTAGAATGAAGGGTGCCAGATCTCTCCTCCCAGTATTGAATTTGGGGCCCTTTCATACCAGTGGTGGGGAGAATAATAATATAGCAACGCCACAGATTTACAAGAGCAAAAATTACCTGGGGTAGATAGGTGATTAGGGCTCAAGGAAACACAATCCAGCAGTAAATTTCATAGGCACAGCATAAATTATATTTTTGGTATTCCAGAATTCTGCTGGCTTTTGTTTCCTTGGTGCAAGTATACAGTTATTGTCCTTGTCATATTATTGTCCGAAGACAGGTTATGGGCCCAGCGGGGATCGGATGTCTCCCGGAAAATCACAACACACGCCACAACCTTGTAGGTTCGAGACAGGACAGGGAAGCCTGTGTGTGCTAGCAGAAGGGGAGAGGCCAGGAAAAACAAACCACGACTGATCCCAATAAAAACCTTATTTCTAAAGGCAGCCCCCACAAATTAACAACTTCCCCCAAACTCTCAGGGTTTGGGGAAACGGATGCAGTGATCGACAGAGTAGCCGCTCCTCTGACTGGCGTCGGAGGGCGAATGTCACGCCCACGCTTAATCCGGTTTCAATCCGGATTTTGCCTGCGATGGTGGCGCCTCCCTCCCGCTCCCACACCGCATCATCTTTTTGGGGGGCGTCCTCGGCTAAACCGGATTCGGAGCGGGAAAGGAGCATTTCACAGGCTGAATCAGTTCGGAAGCGGCTCATTTTGGAAGGAAGCTGGGAGAAATCTGGGGATAAGGCTTTCCTAGGTCTCTTCTGAAATAAACTCGGGGGGGGGGCAAAAGCTGGAGGTTGTTGCTGGGACATAGTCTCATCCTACAAGCCTCGTGTCCGGCCGTGCTTCCATCAGCTCGCCAATATTTTCCCGGGAAACGCTTACGGTGTCTCTGCCGTCCCACAACACCATCTCAGACCTTTTGAAGACAACGGAAAAACCTAAATCGACTCCAAACCCACCGCTTCTTAATTTTAATTCGGGACAACCCCCCTCCCCCAGCATCTTGTGGGGGAGGACCCCCACCTCGAATCCACAAATGTGCAAGTTAAAAGAAGCTGGTGTTCTGTGTTTTCCTTTCGAAAACAAAAAATGAGAAGCAGCAATTTAATAAAATTATATTGCAAAAGAAGTTGTTTTCTTTTCCTTTTTTAAAAAGATATAAGTATATATACACAGTGCTCCCCACCCCGGCCACGTTTGCGAGATTATCCTGGCTCCCAAGGAAGGATTGTCAGTTTAGACTCTCATGCCCTTTGACTCTCCGGCCAGGCCAGACCCATTTAAAAGAAATAAAAGGGGGGAGGGGGGGAAAGACCTATCGTTTTAACGAAATCGCCTCGTCGGGGGCCGAGAAGCAATTTTGGGTGGGAGGCTGGAGACCCCCACGGAGACACGTCGGGTGCGAGTCGCCGCGACACCCAGGCAGCAAGAAACGCCCCCCCCTCCGGCATAGCACCATAAAGGTAAATACAATATTCTGTACACGATTTCACTCCCGCAGGGCCCTTTCGAACAACCACCCCCCAAAGTATATAAAAAAAATCTGTAGTGCATGAGGAAGGCAAGAGGGCGCCCCCGAGCGTGTGCCTTGCATAGAAGCGGGAGTAGACTTCGCCGGGTAGAGTCCACAGTGCGAATGGCGCTGCGGGGAAGCTCTCGCCGCCGGAGGTGAGGGGCGACGGGAGCTTGGCGTGTCCATGGGGGACCAGGGCAAGGGGACCTCTTGTCGCTGCTCTAAGGAACGTTCCCCCGCTGCAGGAGCTGTCGGAAGGCCACTGCACCCCACACACATCAGATGGGGGAGCGGGATGGGATGCCCCCCCCAAAACACCCCGGGGTTTCCTTCTCGCCACCCACCCTTCATCCCGCGGCCTCCCCCTTTCCTCGCCTCCCTGATTGTCTGGAGAGCTGCTCCGCCGGCGGCAGCTCGCCTGGGGCGAGTCGGGAATCGCCTCCGGGCGACGCCGCTCACCCTGCACCTCTCTCCCCACCCTGCAACTTAGTTTCCAATCCCGTCTAGGTTTCTGCAGCTTCCTCCTTCTTCCTTTTAAGTTTTCTAACTCATAACAATTGCACATTCGCCTTCCACTCTCAAGACCGCCCGTTTCCACCCGGGGGTGCCATATTTAAATCAATAAGCGCCGCAGCTGCGATGGGGGTTGCATAGGTGCAATTGCTGCAACACTCTTTATCTGTGTGTTGTGTCTGTGGTTTGTATTTGTGTTCGCGGAAATGCGCCCAAACGCCTTAATATTATTTTTGAAAGGTGGGAAGAATCCTGGCGCAAACCGCCTCAATTTTTCCCTCTTGGGCCAGTCCCACGGCTGGTGGTGGTTCAGGATTAGAGGACCTGTTTTCTGGGTTAGGCACTCTGCTCAGGCACTCTGCTCAGGGGCAGAGTGCCTGCAGAAGACCCCGGGTTCGAATCTCCGACGGCAGCTCCCAGCAGGGTTGTGAAAGGCTCTCCGAAACCCTGGAGAGCTGCTGCAAGCCAGTGTAAGCTGTCCCGAGCTCAACGGCCCAGGGGCCCAACTCAGTACTTCTACTTAAACCAACCCTTCACCCAGGACAATGAGGACTAGAATGTTGCGTTGTTTTTCGGGGAAGCCTATAGCTTTGCATGCAAAAGGCTGCAGGTTCAATCCCCGGCAATCTCCAGCCTGTATTTACAATTTACCTATGATTTCTTGTTGGGGCAGCGGCCAAGCAGGAAACACGGAGGGAAGGGTTAAAAGGCCTGCCAGGGAAAGGTCAAATCTTCGCTTTTGCGTTCACACCCGTTTGCAGCCTGTAGATTTGCGGCAAAGGATGGGACCACTCCACTGGCCCCAACTTCCCAACAGTCCCCCCAGGCAGTATGGCCTAATGGTCAGGGCACGTGGGAGTTGCAGTTCAGAGACACAAAGCTGCACTTTCTGGGGCTGCGAGTGCGAATCGTGTAGATCAGTGGGAAGTTGGGGGGCAGGACGTTCTCACTCCAGCGGCACCGCCTTGGGAGAATACGTCGAAGCACCCTGCCCCACACATCTGTGATGGGTGCCTGGGCCGTGGTTAGTAAATAAGGTGCTTCCGTTTATTTTATTTTATTTTAGATCCCTCTTCCGTTAGTTGCTGGTCGATAAACCAGCAGACCAAAATTAAGTGCTATAATAATAATAATAATAATAATAATAATAATAATAGGTAGGTGAACCTTTTTTTAGCATTTTGGGTTGGGTGTAGATGGTTCCAGTAGAATTATAGAATCATAGAGCTGGAAACCGGGGTGCCAACTTGAATAAAATATTGGGGAAGGGCAAGTAAGTATAACCGATTGCATAATTGATCGCAAGACGCAACATTTGAACGGCGAGGCCCGTTGACTTTTGGTGAGAGGCGGTCCCCTCAGTTTGTTGGCCCCCCCCGAAGGGACCTCGGGCCCCTAGGAGATGGCTCCTACAGTTAGAAGGGATCCCATCTGCAATGCCAGAATCTCAACACACAGTCGGTCTCCCATCCAGTTCAAAACCACCCCGGACCCTGATTAGCTTTGCAAATGTGCTAGCAGCCTATCTTACAGAATATATTCTGAACCTGAAAGTGCATTGACGTCATCAACATAGCTAGAGCACGCCGGTTAATAAATTGTCTTGCCTTGACAATGTCAGGGTTTTTAAAACAGCGTTTCCACCCTACGTTGCTCCCCGGCAAGGAAGGATCTGTCAACTTATTTCCCCTCACTTTCTAATTCCTCCCCCCCCCCCAGTCTTAGATTGAGTTCTCCGCTTTCTGCAACAATTCGCCAAAAATATAAAAAGCCCTTGCGAAAATTCACCGGCATTTTTCCATGCGAATTTCTCCGAACACATTTTTTAATTACATGCAGCTTTTGACCATCGCACATATTTTTCCTCGCTTAATGCATGTTCTTTGGCCAGAGAACCGCGCTTGCAAAATTCAAATCAGTGCAAATTTCGGAAGGCAAGTGTTTCGGGAAGATCAATATCCATGGGTATACATAGGTATCTACTGCAGCGAGCTAAATTTGATAAGTGGGCGAGGCTATTGACATGTCAATCACCTGATCTCATGATGAGTCCAGAAAGGACTGATTTGACCTACGGGTTGCAGATCCTGGATGGTGTTCCTTCCAGGATTTAAAAAAAAATCTCTTAGGGGTCTCCATAGAATCATAGCGTTGGAAGAGAGACCCCAAGGGCCACCCAGTCCAACCCCCTGCCAAGCAGGAACACCATCAAAGCATTCTTGACAGATGGCTGTCAAGCCTCTGCTTAAAGACCTCCAAAGAAGGAGACTCCACCACACTCCTTGGCAGCAAATCCCACTGCCAAACAGCTCTTACTGTCAGGAAGTTCTTCCTAATGTTGAGGTGGAATCTTCTTTCTTGTAGTTGGAATCCATTGCTCCGTGTCCGCTTCTCTGGAGCAGCAGAAAACAACCTTTCTCCCTCCTCTATATTACATCCTTTGATATATTGGAACATGGCTATCATATCCCCCCTGAACCTTCTCTTCTCCAGGCTAAACATACCCAGCTCCCTAAGCCATTCCCCATAAGGCATCGTTTCCAGGCCTTGGACCATTTTGGTTGCCCTCCTCTGGACACGTTCCAGCTTGTCAGTCTCCTTCTTGAACTGTAGTGCCCAGAACTGGACACAGTATTCCAGGTGGGGTCTGACCAGAGCGGAATACAGTGGTACTATTCCTTCCCTTGATCTAGATGCTATACTCCTATGGATGCAGCCCAGAATTGCATGGGCTTTTTGAGCTGCTGCATCACACTGTTGACTCATGGCAAGTTTATGGTCTACCAAGACTCCTAGATCCTTTTCACATGTACTGCTCTCAAGCCAGGCCTTCCTCCAAATGAGGAAGGCCGCTGTTTGCTTTTGCAGCCTGAGTAGGTAGTATTCTGGGATGTTGGGAAAGGCCTCACCGCTCAGAGCTTTCCCAGAAGCCGGCTACCACGGAAATATCCTCTTTCCCCTATCTTTCCCCCTTTTTATAAAACATTCAAACCGCAGACACCACCCCACCTGCTGAACTGAACGAAAGCAAGCGAAATTGCAGAAAGCCAGCAAGTTTAAAAAGGACAAACTTTGCTCGTTCGGCCTCCCCACTTTTAAGACGCAGGTTTTGGGGCGGCGATGGTGGGTTGGGTGATACAGGATGGAAGGATTCTAGCGTCAGCCACAACCACACATCTCCATAGGTCTGCCGGGAAACAACAGAGTTGGATCTTAAGAGAAGACCCATCGGATTGAATGGACGCAAATCAGCCACAACTACACATCTCCATAGGTCTGCCGGGATTGTGATCCCCCTAGTTATAACTTTTAGGTTCAAATGGAATGCGGATTTTCTCCTTTCCAAAAGAAGCTGCAGAAATTTGAGCTGATCCTCAAAAAATGGGGCTTTTCTCCTTTGCAAAAGAAGCTGCAGAAATTTGAGCTGATCCTCAAAAAAATGGGGCTTTCCCCCTCTAAAAACTAGGTGCGTCCTATGGTCAGGTGCGCCTTATAGAGCGAAAAATACGGTAGTTTTGATTGGGTTTGGTGTAAGTGTGGGGTTAATGGTGACTGTTTTGAATTCCGTCCTGTTATTATCCTCCTGCAAACTGCTTATTCGAATGCCTTTTTTGTACAGGGTGGGCACTGGGGATGAGCTCATTATGGGATGGAAGGGGCGGCGGCATCCTGGAAGCAGTTTGGGAACAGACCCTGGGTCTCATCCGGGTGCAGAGACCTCCAACTTTCTTTCGGAGAAACGGCAAGAGCTGTTAGACAGGGGACCGGCCTCGGAAGGGATTCTCCTTCCTTGGAGGGTTCTTGAATAGAAGTTCTGCCAGGGATTCTGTTCAGGGAAGTTTCTGACGTTTTATAGTGTTTTTAATATTCTGTTTCGAGCCGCCCGCAGTGGCTGGGGCAACCCAGTCAGATGGGGTGGCGTGCAAATAATAAAATTAATTATTATTGTTATTAGCTGCGATCCCTGCCTTGCAGGGGGCTGGACTAGAGGACCCTTGGAGTCCCCTTCCAACTCTACAATACTATGATTAATTGAGGCTAGGCCAGTGCAAACAGGACTTAAACGGGAACAGCAAACAGCCTCTCACGTTTTGGGGGTTCTCTTTTAAAAGGGGATATTGTACCGAGACCTTTTTCGGGCGCCCGGCGACTTCCCGGCAGGCACGCTGGAGCCTTGGGCTCTGCCTTGGTGACTCCCAACGCAAAGGTACCCCAACCGCCTCTGAGAAACCAATCGCTTCGAAATGTGTGACGAAACCCCCCACCCCCCCCAAAAAACGGACCACTGGCAATCGGAGGAGGCCCAGCAGAGCTCCGCACATGCTACAAACGCCCAAAGCGAGCTCCGTCGGCAAACCGCGAGACGTTGAATCTCAAGGTTGTGGGTTCGAGTCGCGCACTGCAGGGGGTTGGGCTGGATGACCCCGTGGGGTCCCTTCCGAGTCTATGATTCTAGGAGTTAAGAGGGGACTGTGTGGCCCGTGAGGGCCGGAAGCGGTTTGAGAGCGGTCCCAAATTCACCCCCCCCCACGGTTGAGTCGAAGAGGTGGGGTTGGGGGTGGGGGCAGCCCTCTATAGGGAGAAAGGGGGTACAAAGCCCCCCCCCCGTGCACAGGAGAAGAGGAACCCGCCCCGCCTTGAACCCACGTGCCGCGTCCCTCGCACGAAATGCACCCCGCCTTTTTGCACAAGCCCAGAACACCGAACCCCCCCCCCCCAAAAACCATCTCCACCACCTGGGAGCCTCTTTAAGAAACTTCAGGGTCAACACAAAAAGAATTAAAAACAACCGAAAACCCTCGTTTCACTTCCTCCATTGCAATTTGCCCTCCCGTGACCCCGTCCGTAATGCTGATTTTTAAATTTTGTTTTTTAAAAAAGGCAATAAGTCCCCCCCGCCCTGTATACCTCCCCCTTTCCTCCCCACCCCATACACGCATTAAAAGCATGCAAACAGATCTGTGCATTAAATCTCATTAAAGTTAATACATTTTTTTTTCTGTAGAAGGCAAGGCACATTATGTGGTATAAAACATTATCTTTCTCTCGTTTTTTTTCGTTTTTTGTTTTTTTCTCTCGTGCAAATTAGGGTGGGGAGGGGGGCGAGGGGGGAAGGGTTTATTTACCCCCCCCCGTTTCGTTCCTCATCGGAGATGCGGAGCCAAGTTTTGGGGGTGGGGGAAGGCGAGGGGGCGGGGCTTATGTATTCTTGCCATGCACACATTCTCAGCCAGCTGATTGGTTGAGCTAGGTCACATGAGTTCCTGTTCCAAAAGCACCATGCAGTCTATAGTGGTAAAGGGTTTTTAAAAATCTCTCTTTCTCGGTTCCATCTGGAAACGTTTCCGCCAATTGCAAATATACGCTTTTATGATTTCCATTTAAAAAATAATAACAACCCCCATGGGAAGACCCCCGTAACCAACTATGTGGTTTAATGTCAGCTTGGAGAAAACCCATGGTTTGTTTGTTTTTTTCCCGGGGGGGGGGACACACACGGGGTTATGGGGTGGGCTACCTTGCCACCCAGTACTGGCTAAACCTGGCGTCGACATTTCTCGTTATATAAAGGTGCAGAGATGTAAACAAGAGCCTCTGGAAACTGCCCTCCCTTTCCGCTGCCCATTGGAGGTGGAGGGGGGGCCCTGGGGTTATCTAGCGAAGTGTCTCCCCCCCCCTTGGCCTCGGAGGAGGAAGTGGGAGGGGCCGGGAGGAGGTGGGTTTTTGCATATGCAAACGCAAGCCCCAGGCGGGCGGAGAAGCCACAGCCCCTGAGAATAAGTCGCGAGAGCGACGTCGTTGGAAGCATCGTTCAGAGGGGCGACAGGCACTGCGGCCCCAAGCTTTCCGGCCGCGAAGCTGGACTGGAGACAGAAGGTCCCGGGAACAGGGGGAAGTCCTCCTGGGAATCGAGCGAGGCCAGGTACCGCCACGGAAGGTCAAAGGTCCCTCTGCTGTTTCGACCGAAGGAGCTCCGCTGGAGAGGTCCATGCCTTTCTCAAAAGCTCAAAACTCTTCTTCTTGCACATCTGAAGGATCAGAGACTCCTGGGCAAAGGAGATCAGGTGTGCCACAAACCGGTTTGGGCCCAGCGGTTAAAAAAAACGACAACATATAAGACCCAGAACCACGCCCTTCACATCTCAGATCTTTAAGCTAGGAGACGGGAACAGATTCGAGACTTCTTGGGGCGCGGGTTCAAAAACCAGCCTGGCGTGTATGTTGGGGAGAAGCTCACCGAAGGATGGATTTCATCTCAGAAGTCGCCTCTGGGGCTGGAGGAAGAGATGGCGGTGGAGAGCTCCCAGAGGTTCTTCTGTCCTGGAGAGGAGCAAAATGCCACCTGGGTTCTTCCTGCTACATCTAGGGTGCAAAAACACCCACCTCTTTTGTACCAGTTGGACAACCGCCATGGCTTCTCCCCTGACGAACGCTGGGAACTATAGTTTGGAGAGGGCAGGCCAGGAGCCTGTGGCCTTGCAGGCGGCGCTGGGTTCCAAACTCCTGGCAACTAGGGAGTGCGGTTTGCGGCTTCCAAAACTACCTTCTCCTTTCTTCAGTGTCCCATGTGGCCTTTTCCAGCTGGTCTGCTTGGGCGGCCGTTGCAGGATGAGGGCCGCAGCGCCCTCTCGCTCCTCACACATCCCTCCCTGCAGCCTCGATCGCTTTCGAACACGCGGAGGGGAACTCTCCGGGGGTCGTTTCGAAAGATCTCCGCTTCGCTGAAGAGGGGCCTTGCTGAAGCCAAGGGGGTGGCCCCTTCAACTTTGGAGAAAACTCTGGAGCGGTGCCACACGGACTCCCTGGGAGTTCTTGGGTGGCTCTCTGTCGTGGATGCTTCCGTTGAGATGCCTGCATTGCAGCGGGGTGGACTCAATGACGGGGGGGGGGGAGAGGACCCCCTCCCAGCTCAGCAATTCTGCGAAGGAGGGGAGGAGAACAGTCCTGTGGTGTTTTAAAGCTTTGGTGTTCACTAGGAAAAATAGAAGTCAAGGGTGGTGGGGGGGGGCGAGGCGTTATTGAAATGATGCTCTCGGAGCGCTACAGTTCAGCTCGGCCCGGATCGGGGCCTGGGCCTGCGCCCGCTGCTCTCTCTCTCCGTGACCCAGCGAGGAGGACTGGCGCGTTAAAACGTAGGCACTTGAACCAGTCGACGATGGCTTCTTGACTCCACTGTCTGGGGCTTGCGGGCAGGGGTGGAGGTGGGGGGAGGAAAAGGAGAAATTGACCAAAGTCTTATAGGGAGGGGGCAAGTGTGGAATAAGGTATCGCCTCCCCACTCCTCTGCTGGATTTAGCTATTTTGCCCTGAAAGACTCTGATAAGGCCCCACCTTTCCACCGTTCTGTGCCTCTCCTCTTGACCCCCCCCCTCAAAGAATAACAAAAAAAGCACTACGGGGAGACGGCCTTCCTTACCTCCCCCCCCTCACATGAACTCCCTCCCGCCCCCCCATCTTCCTTTCTCCTCTTCAAAGTGCATTTCCTACAAAAATAACAATAAGTGTGCAATCCTTATTAGCAAGTCGCCCCCCCCGTCGCCATCCACGCCACCCCCCTCACATAGCTGGTTTAACTATAACATGCATAGCTCTTTGTACACAAGGGCTGGGGGGGGTTGCAGGGGGGGGGAGGCCACCAGCTCGCTCACATCCCTCCGCATGCCCCCTCTTCGCCCTCCCAACCAGGGACGCGGTCCTCAAGACGCACGCACGCAAACCCGCCGGCGCGTTACCTTTCCCAACCGCCGCCCCCCTCCGTCCCAAGGGGTTTTGCCGAGCGGGTGGTCAAAGGTGGAGGCTTGAGGGGAGATGCGGGGATGCACCCCAGCCGCAACCCCGTTCCCCGCAAGAGAGCAGGCCGGGAAGACTCCGCGCAGAGCGGGCAGGGGCCAGGGCACCCATTCCCTCGGCCTCGGGTCCGGCTTTAAGGCAAGGGTTCGAGACAGACCTCTGGTACCATGCGGGAATTTGGGGTGGGGGGTGCTGTTTAAACACAGCGTACGGCCGTATCCAATCCTCCGCCCGGCGTTGGAAGAAGGCGCGCCACGCCAACCCAAGGCGCTTTCAGGTTTTTCGTTTTTGCACGCGCAGCGTTTGGGCTCCGCCTGCTCCAGGGTGGCGCTCTGCCCGCGTGGACGCGGCTCGGGTCTGTCCCATAATCGACAGCCCCTTCTTTCGCCGGACCAACCCTGTCTCCGGCCTCCTCCCCTCCTCTCCCGTCTCCCACCCCCCCTTTCCAAAAGTTGACATCTTTCGAACGCGCTTTTACGCATTCCGCTGCGGGGGGAGAAAGCCCAGCCGCCCAAACGCGCTCCGTTCCTCCGCTGGAAGAAATCTCGCCAAGCAACACCCTGTCATGCGGTGGGTGCCGCGGGCAGGAAACCCTCACGGGGAAGCAAAGCGCGGGTTATTTTGTGGGGGGGAGGGAAGGGGGCACAGACACAGCATAAAAGATGTCCCGCTTTTCTCTCTCTCTCTCGCAGGAGAGGGGATTTGCTACCTCCGCCATCTCAGCGCGTCGCGGAGATCCGTCGTTGCGCAGTCCGCCTCGCGCGCGCCGCTCCGTCTTCTCCGGAGAAGGAAGGCGGTGTACAAAAGGGGAGGGGGTGGGAAGGTGCTCGAGGCCAGTAATTACTCCCCCTCTCTCTAGTCTCTCTCTTTTCCACCCCCTTACTCCCAAAAGAGGAAAAAAGATCGGGAACATTTTGCATATAACATCCCTTTTGAGAACGCAACCGGCGGGGTGGCCACGAGGCGAGAAGGGGCGATGAGTCCTCTGTCCCAAGTAGTGTTTGCTTCCGGCCCCCAAGACTTGTCTGACGGGGTCGCGGGCCGGGCAGGGGGTGGGGAGGGCGAGCCATCTCTTCGTTCGTTTTTCAAAACATTTTGCAAAAGTTTGGACCTTCCTCCCGTGGTGTCGAGGACTCCCGAAGTCCCTCGTTGTCCCTCTCTCCGCGCTGCCACCAAGGTTTGAGCCGGGGGTGGGGGGTGCATCGTTCTCCTCAGAGGAAGCCCAAAGCCCGGGACGGGGGGGGGGTGAGGGGGGAGGAAGATGAAGGTCCAAATGAAAGCTGCGGTTAACCTAAATACCAGGACTGGAGGGCAGAGAAAGAGAAAGGGGAAAGATGAGGAAATTATTTGGTGGCGAGCAATTGAGATTGTACTGTGAACTACACACCCACTACTATATTCAATATTGTTCAATATTACTTTATTTGATATAAGTCGTTCCATTTTAAAGTTATGTTTTCATTATGACTTTCAGTATTGCATCAGGCTATACCTTGGTTCTCAAACTTAATCCGTTCCAAAACCAAAGCGTTCCAAAACCAAGGTGCGCTGCTTTCCCATAGAAATTAAGGCAAAACAGATTAATCCGTTCCGGACTTTTAAAAACAACCCCCAAAACAGCAATTTAACATGGATTTTACTATCTAATGAGACCATCGACCCATGAAATGAAAGCAATAAACAATGTACTGCAGTCACACAATCAATTAATCAATTATTAATCAATCAATCAATCAATCAGTAGCTGAATTCCACACAGTCACAAAAACAAAACAAAAAAGAGCCGCAAAAACAGAAACGCAAAATAAATAGCAAAAACAGAAAGACCTCAGCGTAAGACTCAAAATGCTGATTCCTGGACTGTCTGCGGGCCGGATTTAGAAGGCGATTGGGCTGTATCCGGCCCCTGGGCCTTAGGTTGCCTACCCATGCAGTAACCAAACTCATGATAAAAACAAAATAATAATAATAAAAAATTCCTTCCAGTAGCACCTTAGAGACCAACTAAGTTTGTTCTTGGTATGATCTTCCGTGTGCATGCACACTTCTTCAGATACACTGAAACAGAAGTCACCAGACCCTTATATATAGGGAGAGGGTGGGGAGGGGTATTACTCAGAAGGGTGGTGGGAGTGGGTGATAGGCTGATAGCTGTGGTGAACCTGTTGACGACGGTTAACAACTGCAATTGGTCTTACAGGAAAAAGCAAGGGGTGAGAAGGTTAAAAATAGCTTTGTCATGTATTATGAGATAAGAATCCAATGTCTCTATTCAGACCAGGTCTCTCCATGGTTTTAAGTTTGGTAATGAGTTGCAATTCAGCAACTTCTTTTTCCAGTCTATTTCTGAAATCCCTTTGCAATAAGACAGCTACTTTGAGATCTTGTATAGAGTGTCCTGGAAGATTGAAGTGTTCTCCTACTGGTTTCTCTGTCTTGTCATTCCTGATGTCAGATTTATGTCCATTTATCCTTTGGCGTAAATGACAGACCAACACAGCTACCTACCTGTAACTCAAACTCATGATAGGTTGAGGTGACACCAGCAACGCTGGGTTGTTGTTTTTGCAAATACCCAGCAGGTGGCAGCACAGCCTTTTTGACACTCAGCCGCAGACTCTGTTTCTAGCTAGAGCTATCCAGACATAGAATTGTAAAGTTGAAAGGGATATTTACCGGTAGCATCATCTCGTTCAACCCCCCTGCAATGCAGGAATAAGCAGCTGGGTTTTGTGTTGTGTAGGCTCCTAGCCTGCTCCCTAAAATATCCCTGGTTTGCTCATTTCTATATACTGTATAAGGTTATGGTGCTGGAGGAGACTCTGGAGAGTCCCATGGACTGCAAGAAGATCAAACCTATCCATTCTTAAAGAAATCAGCCCTGAGTGCTCACTGGAAGGACAGATCCTGAAGCTGAGGCTCCAAGACTTTGGCCACCTCATGAGAAGAGAAGACTCCCTAGAAAAGACCCTGATGTTGGGAAAGATGGAGGGCACAAGGAGAAGGGGACGACAGAGGACGAGATGGTGGGACAGTGTTCTCGAAGCTACTAACATGAGTTTGGCCAAACTGCGAGAGGCAGTGAAGGATAGGCGTGCCTGGCGTGCTCTGGTCCATGGGGTCACGAAGAGTCGGACACGACTGAACGACTGAACAACAACAACAAATATCTAAGGTGCCTACATTCTGCATGTGCAAATGGCTTGAGATACCTATTAGGTCCATCAATGAGCATATAGCAGCCATGTCCAACAGGTAGATCGTGATCTACCGGTAGATCACTGGACGCCTGCGGTAGATCACCGGTAGATCATTGGCTCCCCCCAAAGAAGCTGAACAACGGTGGCTCCCCTTAAAAAAAGCTCAACCTTTTACCTCCTCCCTGAAAAAACTCAACAACCCCCCCCCCAAATGGGCATTCCTCCTTCCTAAAAAATGTTCAACAACTTTGACCTGAACCCCCAAAACGGGGGTAGATCGCTGCCAGTTTTTAACTCGGTGAGTAGATCGCAGTCTCTTGGGAGTTGGGCCACCCCTGCCGTAAAGAATATAGGTAAAGGGACCCCTGACCGTTAGCTCCAGTCGTGTCCGACTCTGGGGTTGCGGCGCTCATCTCGCTTTACTGGCCGAGGGAGCCGGCGTACAGCTTCCGGGTCATGTGGCCAGCAGGACTGAGCCGCTTCTGGCGAACCAGAGCAGCGCACGGAAACGCCGTTTGCCTTCCCGCCAGAGCGGTGCCTATTTGTCTACTTGCACTTAGACGTGCTTTCGAACTGCTAGGTGGGCAGGAGCTGGGACCGAGCAACGGGAGCTCACCCCGTCGCGGGGATTCGAACCGCCGACCTTCTGATCGGCAAGCCCTAGGCTCTGTGGTTTAACCCACAGCGCCACCTGGGTCCCTGCTGGACATATAAAGCACCCCATTACCTTCAGGGGCTTAGGGCCCCATCAAACCTAAATCCAGCCCTGGCTTTAGCTGAGATTCCTGTATTGCAGGGGGTTGGACTGGATGACCCCTGGGGTTCCTTTCCCACTCTACGATTCTACGACCTGCAAGCCATCATGGCTGGAGGTGTTTGTGCGTGGAGAGAGAGAGAGAGAGGCTGCGGAATAATTCCTACTGCGTCCTTTTTCCTTCCCCCCTCTTTTTTGCAGATTCAGCAGATCTCGGCTGGCGAGAGTGATTTCCTCCCCGCGCTCCTCCTCTCCTAACCAGGCACCCGCAGTCTCTGCACTGCCTCTCCTCTGCAGTCAATTCCCCCCAGCCACCCACCCCCAAAAAACCCACAAAACACACAGGGACACATATATACCCTCTGGGACATTCCAACTGCGGCACCGAGAATTGCGCAGGTTTGTGGGCAGGCCAAGTGGATCTGACCAGGGGCGTAGCAAGGGGGGGCGATGGGGGCGGGCCGCCCTGGGTTCCACCCCAGAGGGGGGTGACACTTTTTTTAAAAATTAAAAAAATGTTTTTTTAATTTTTTTTTTTACTTTATTGGAAAAAAGAGATAATAGACACACACACACACAACCCCCACACCTCACAAAGTGGCACCATCAGAGAGGGGGTGACACTTCTTCTTCTTTTTTTAAATTAAATTTTAACTTTATTGGAAAAAAAAAGAGATAATAGACACACACACACATACAAAACCCCACGCCTTGCAAAGTGGCACCATCATTTTTTGGGGGTGGGGGTGACTTGCTATGCCACTGGGTGCAGCTCTGCCAGTGCCCTGGCAAAGTGCTGGGGGGGGGTGACAAAAAAATTCCGCCCCGGGTACCACCTGGGCTGGCTACGCCTCTGGATCTGACCCACGTCTCCCTGCCTGACAAAGGCAGAAGATTTTGCAGAGAGAGAGAGAAAGGTGACACAGATCGCTTCTTTCGTCACCCGACAAAACACGTGTCAATCAAGGGGAAAGCACGAAACGGGTTTGCCAAAAGGAATCCACCTCGCTGCCTTTTCTCCCTTTGACGTCTCAGAACCGCAAGTTAGCGATCTGGCCTGCCTCACAGAATCAAAAGACTGTAGACTTCCAAAGGGACCCCTGAGGGTCATCCAATCCAACCCCCTTTGCAATGCAGGAATCTCAGCTAAAGCATCCCTGACAGATGGCCATTCATAGAATCCTAGAGTTGGAAGAGACCCCAAGGGCCATCCAGTCCAACCCCCTGCCAAGCAGGAAACACCATCCAAGCATTCCTGACAGGCGGCTGTCAAGCCTCTGCTTAAAGACCTCCAAAGAAGGAGACTCCACCACACTCCTTGGCAGCAAATCCCACTGTCGAACAGCTCTTACTGTCAGGAAGTTCTTCCTAATGTTTAGGTGGAATCTTCTTTCTTGTAGTTTGAATCCATTGCTCCGTGTCCGCTTCTCTGGAGCAGCAGAAAACAACCTTTCTCCCTCCTCTATAGGACATCCTTTGATATATTTGAACATGGCTATCATATCACCCCTGAACCTTCTCTTCTCCAGGCTAAACATACCCAGCTCTCTAAGCCGTTCCTCATAAGGCATCGTTTCCAGGCCTTGGACCATTTTGTTTGCCCTCCTCTGGACACGTTCCAGCTTGTCAGTATCCTTCTTGAACTGTGGTGCCCAGAACTGGACACAGTATTCCAGGTGAGGTCTGACCAGAGCGGAATACAGTGGTACTATTACTTCCCTTGATCTAGACACTATACTCAAACTCTGCTTAAAAGCCTCTGAGGAAGTCTTCCATCCCACGGCCAAACAACTCTTACCATCAGAAAGTTTTCCCTGATAATTTAGTTGGAATTTCCTTTCCTATATCTCGAAGCCACGGGTTCGAGTCCTACCCTCCAGAGTGGGATGAAACAAGCTTGCTCCCTCTTCCATGTGGCAGCCCTTGAGATATTGGAGAGTGGCTCTCCTATCTCCTCTCAGTCTCCTGGAAAAGTCCAGGGTGAACATCACCAGCTTCTTCAACCGTTCCTCATCAGGCTTAGTTTCCAGACCCTTGATCACATATTTTAATATCTAGGTTTAAATCAGGACCGGCGGACTATTCCTTTCGTTAATGGGAGCAGACTTTTAGTTGGGTTTTTAGCTTATTGCCAGTTTTCATTATTATTATTTTCAATGTTCTAAATAGTTGTTTCAACACTGCTGATAATTCTGTTCTGTTCTTTTCTTCCCCGAGGAAGAGTCAGGCGGACTCACCTGTGCCTGATAGATGCTGCCGGGGTCGCGTCCTAGTCCCACGAAGCGGTTCGCAGGGGGTGTGCCTGGGGCGGAGTAGGCTGAGGAAGGGAAGGAGGGAGGAGAGGGAGAAAGGAGGGGGGGACACAGCACGGTTTAGAAAAGAAACTCAGAACAAACCCCTGACCACCAATTCCTACCCATTCATGGGGAAACAACCCAGAATAATCTTCCTTCCTTCCTTCCTTCCTTCCTTCCTTCCTTCCTTCCTTCCTTCCTTCCTTCCTTCCTTCCTTCCTTCCCATCTTTCTTTTCCTTTTTTCCTTCCTTCCTTCCCATCTTTCTTTTCCTTCTTTCCTGCCTTCCTTCCTTCCTTCCTTCCTTGCTTGCTTCTCTCTGTTTCTTTTTCCTTCCTTTCCATCTTTCTTTTCCTTTTTTCCTTCCTTCCTTCCTTCCTTGCTTCTCTCTGTTTCTTTTTCCTTCCTTCCTTCCTTCCTTCCTTCCTTCCTTCCTTCCTTCCTTCCTTCCTTCCTTCCTTCCTTCCTTCCCAATCTTTCTTTTCCTTCCTTCCTTCCTTCCTTCCTTCCTTCCTTCCTTCCTTCCTTCCATCCATCCATCCTTCCTTCCTTCCCATCTTTCTTTTCCTTTTTTCCTTCCTTCCTTCCTTCCTTGCTTCTCTCTGTTTCTTTTTCCTTCCTTCCTTCCTTCCTTCCTTCCTTCCTTCCTTCCATCCATCCTTCCTTCCTTCCCATCTTTCTTTTCCTTTTTTCCTTCCTTCCTTCCTTCCTTGCTTCTCTCTGTTTCTTTTTCCTTCCTTCCTTCCTTCCTTCCTTCCTTCCTTCCTTCCTTCCTTCCTTCCTTCCATCCATCCTTCCTTTCCATCTTTCTTTTCCTTTTTTCCTTCCTTCCTTCCTTCCTTCCTTCCTTCCTTCCTTCCTTCCTTCCTTCCTTCCTTATCCCTCCCCCCAAATCACAAAATCCCAGAGCGGCTCACAGGAAAAAAACACGAGGTAAAAACCACAAGCAAATAGTTAAAACGAAAACAACCCCCCCCTCCTTCCCACAAACACATTTAAGAGCCTGCGGAAGGTGGAAAGGGACAGACTGTGAAGAAACGGCAACGCCGGCGGCGAAATTAAAAGAGCGAAATGACGAATTTGTTACAGAAGAAGGGAAGCCTATTTATAATACATTTCTATATATATTACAGTCAAACGAAATTGTGGGCGGGAGTTGAGAGACAAAAACAGCGGGAGAAGAATGACAAAACGACAGAGAAACTTTGCGTAATGAAGAAAGAAATGTTTTCTGCTTCCCCCTCTGCCCGCCAGGCTCTCAAACGCGCCAATCCGCAATTTTATTTTATTTTCCTCCTTTTTTTAATTGCACCCATAGCCCACCTATCTTCCAAAGAGCTCAAGGTGGTGTCCGCGCTCCTCATTACCACCCTCACAACGACCCTGCGAGGCGGGACAGTCTGAAAGATCGTGACTGGCCCAAGCCAGCGTTCGAAATTCGCCGGGCTCGTTTTGCAGCCGAGTGAAGATCCCTGGGTGCTGGATCTTGCCTGTTTCCCTAAGCTAGCAATGCACCCTGCAGAATTCTTCCCGCGATTATTTTATCTGCACAACCGGAATGAATTTCAGGAACCAAAAAGTCTACAAAGCTTCTAACCGCCTGCCCCCCCAAAATGGCAACTTGACGTTCCATTTTGGCAATGCTAACCCTGGTTTAAGGAGCCATTTTGGCGCTTAGCTTATTGTATTTTTCGCTCTATAAGGCACACCTGAGCATAGGACACACCTAGTTTTTTGTGGATCAGCTCAAATTTCTGCAGCTTCTTTTGCAAAGGAGAAAAAAACCCTGTTTTATGGGGTTTAACTCACAGTTCTGCAGCTTCAGGAAAGGGAGTCATTTCTACAGTTTCCAGACAGATAATCTAATCAGCCAGTCCCATGTCTGCAAGGGGAAGGGGCTGGAATCTCTCTCCCCGATCGTTTGCTGAGCAGCTGCTCAGGGGCTTCCTTTCAACACCCCCTTCTCTCTCTCTTTTTTTAAAAAAAAGCACGATCTGCTTTTGCCCCTGGGCAGTTCAGCTCCAGGGACCACACATTCGCTCCATAAGACGCACAGACATTTCCCCTTACTTTTTAGGAGGAAAAAAGTGTGTCTTATGGAGCGAAAAATACGGTATATATCTGAGTTTCTAAAACTGGCCCAAGGTCACCCTTGGCGAGTGTCACGGCCAAGTGCGGGGGATTCAAACCCTCGTCTCCCGCGTCCTAGTCTGGCACTCCAACCACAGCGGCACCTCCCGGCATCTCAGTCGCCAGCCTCTCAAACATAGCATCCTCTCGGTGTCAGGAGTCTCCCGCTGGCCTTCAAGACACCACGAGTTGCTGACAACACGACTGAAATCCGCTGCTTGGCCCCGGAGCCTGTCCCAAATGGGCGGCTGCAAAGCTTCTATTGAGTTGCACACTATTCAGTTGCAATGGGACGCGGGTGGCGCTGTGGGTTAAACCACAGAGCCTAGGGCTTGCCGATCGGAAGGTCGGCGGTTCGAATCCCTGCGACGGGGTGAGCTCCCGTTGCTCGGTCCCAGCTCCTGCCCACCTAGCAGTTCGAAAGCACGTCAAAGTGCAAGTAGATAAATAGGCACCGCTCCGGCGGGAAGGTAAACGGCGTTTCCGTGCGCTGCTCTGGTTCGCCAGAAGCGGCTTAGTCCTGCTGGCCACATGACCCGGAAGCTGTACGCCGGCTCCCTCGGCCAGTAAAGCGAGATGAGCGCCGCAACCCCAGAATCGTCCGCGACTGGACCTAACGGTCAGGGGTCCCTTTATCTTATTCAGTTGCAAACAACCAAGAGGGACGCTGTTTCGATTTAAACTGGTGTGTTCTAAACCGGCCCTTTGCCCCAGCCCTTTCCCATGGGCGGGCCGGGGCTGCCGCTGTTTCGAACCCAGGTCTCCCCTGCTGCTGCCGCCCCTGGAAAAAAAACAAGCCCTTCCCACGAAAGACGCTGCCACTGCTCCGATTCCCACCAATGAAAACACAAGAAGAAGAAGAAGAGTTTGGATTTGATCTCCCGCTTTATCACTCCCCGAAGGAGTCTCCAAGCGGCTCACATTCTCCTTTCCCTTCTTCCCCCACAACAAACCCTCTGTGAGGTGAGTGGGGCTGAGAGACTTCAAAGAAGTGTGACTAGCCCAAGGCCACCCAGCAGCTGCATGTGGAGGAGAGGAGACGCAAACCTGATTCCCCAGATTATGAGTCTAACGCTCTTAACCACTACACCACACTGGCACAGACTGCAGAGCGGCCTGTGGGCATTTCTGGATTGGGGGGTTTGGGGGTGGGTGGGAGGTGGGCAGAATTGGTCGTGGGTGGGCATAGCTGGTGGGCCATTTTGGAAGGGGCGGGCGGGCGGGTGGGAGTCGGGTGGGGGGTGGGGCGGGCAGGCTTGCTTACTGGGAGACGTCGGCGAGGTGGTCCCTCCCTCGGAAGTTGTCGCGATGGGTTTGGTGTCGGGCGATATTGCCAGGCGTGGCAGACCCGGGGGGGCTGGCGCCAACATCTGGGTGGAAAGGTAATGCCCGGGCACCTTCACTTGGCCACCTCCATTTAACTAGGGGGGGACACAACATGGGAAACAAAAGAAGAGACACAAGCTTGTTAGCAGAGCCCTCAAAAGAACCCCCCCCCTTAGAAAAAAAGAACGGGGACGCTGGCCGGGCGGGAGAGGGGAACTTGGGCACCACGGCAGCTCAACTCAGAGTCCCCATTTGTGATACACACACCCCAGCAGCCGGTATAGCTGTCAACTTTCGGATTTGAAACTAAGGGATGCCGCGAGGGCGGTGCAATGGCACCAAGTAGCCTCGCCACCCTGCGCTCCAGAGGCTGCGCGCGAACGGGTGAGCGGAAGAGCGAGCTCATAGATGGCAGGCAGGCTGGCGGTCTGGTTGGGCGTGAGAGTCTGGCTGCACAAGGCATGCAAGCTCCGCCCCCAGTTGGTCTCAGACTCCTTATTGGCAGCCGAGCAACGCAGCTGAGGAGCCTCCCTGGCTGGCAGGGAGGGAGAGGAGCTGCTTCCTTTGAAATCCGGGGAATTTAAGGGAGATCAACAATCCGGGATAGCAGCGGGAAACGGCATTGGAATAAGGGAGTTTCCCGCCAAAAAAGGGGACGGTTGACAGCTATGAGCTGGTATTCTGAGGTAGACTGCCTCTGAGCCTGGAGGTTCTCCATGTCCGTCTCGTCACCGGGAGCCCTTTGCTAGAATTACCCTGCACAAACTGGCCTGCTGCATTGGGAAAGTCGCCCCCTAAGGCATCGGAACGGCGCTGCAGCTGGGTCAGGCCTAGCGGGGGTTGCGGGTGCCCGGGGCAAAGGTTGACCCTACCCTAGGGGACTGGGCAGGAGTCAGGCCTTTTTCGGGTTGGCATCTGAGCAAGGGAGTCTCTCCTGGCAAACCAGCGCCAACCTGGGAGCAGAGATATATATATTTGGGGTTTAGATGTAAACGAAACAGCATTATAGCCTTATGTTTATTTATTCAGAACCGGGTCCTGTTTTCGGTCAACGGGGCTTACTCCTGAGCAAAGTTTTAGAAGGGTAACTGTTTTAGCTCCACCCCCATCGTCCAGCCTGGACACAGGGGTCCAGCTCCGAGGGCCTTCTGGCGGTTCCCTCCCTGCGAGAAGCGAGGTTACAGGCAACCAGGCAGAGGGCCTTCTCGGTGGTGGCTCCCTCCCATCAGATGTCAAGGAAATAAACAACTATCTGACTTTTAGAAGACATCTGAAGGCAGCCCTGTTTAGGGAAGCTTTTAATGTTTGGTGTTTTATCGTGCTTTTATATTTTTGATGGGAGCCGCCCAGAGTGGCTGGGGAAGCCCAGCCAGATGGGCGAGGTATTATTATTATTATTAATAATAATAATAATAATAATAATAATAATAATATCATCGTGGAATTTAGGCATAGGGATATTACTGGACTGTTGAGCTATGCTTTGCGGCATTTGAAAAAGCATTCCGTTATTTTATTTTATTGTTTTATTTTATTTTAGGATTAGCAGGGTGCGGTTGCAAAAGCTGCAATACAGATCGAAGGGGGAACCATCCGTGGAACCCCCTGCCCCATATTTATGAGAAGGGCAGGGGGGAAACAGCATGCTGCTAGTGGGTGGGGCCAGAGGCAAAATGGGCGGAGCGACAAATGCACATTCTGCCTTTATGCAGTAGGCTAGTTTCTTACATAGGACACGGGTGGCGCTGTGGGTTAAACCCCAGAGCCTAGGGCTTGCCGATCAGAAGGTCGGCGGTTCGAATCCCCGCGACGGGGTGAGCTCCCATTGCTCGGTCCCTGCTCCTGCCCACCTAGCAGTTCGAAAGCACGTCAAAGTGCAAGTAGATAAATAAGTACCGCTCCGGCGGGAAGGTAAACGGCGTTTCCTTGCGCTGCTCTGGTTCGCCAGAAGCGGCTTAGTCCTGCTGGCCACATGACCCGGAAGCTGTACGCCGGCTCCCTCGGCCAATAAAGCGAGATGAGCGCCGCAACCCCAGAGTAGTCCGCGACTGGACTTAACGGTCAGGGGTCCCTTTACCTTCTCACAAACACACATACAGATCCGTCTGGTCTACTACCCCTAGAGCCACAAGATTGTCGCAAGAGCACCTGGACTAAAATTGTTTACCCAAAACATCACTCTTGTTGTTTATCCCCACGACAGCTACTCACGCTGGGTTTTTAGTAAAGCAGACAGTTTAATTTGTCAGCGCCTAAATGATATCCAGGGACCCAGGTGGCGCTGTGGGTTAAACCACAGAGCCTAGGGCTTGCTGATCAGAAGGTCGGCGGTTCGAATCCCCTTGATGGGGTGAGCTCCCGTTGCTCGGTCCCTGCTCCTGCCCACCTAGCAGCTCGAAAGCACGTCAAAGTGCAAGTAGATAAATAGGTACCGCTCTGGCGGGAAGGTAAACGGCGTTTCCGTGCGCTGCCCTGGTTCGCCAGAAGCGGCTTAGTCATGCTGGCCACATGACCCGGAAGCTGTACGCCGGCTCCCTCGGCCAATAAAGCGAGATGAGCGCTGCAACCCCAGAGTCGGACACGACTGGACCTAATGGTCAGGGCTCCCTTTACCTTTACCTAAATGATATCCAGCGTCGGAACAACTTGGCCACAATAAGGAAATTGTGCCCCTGGTACAACTATTTCCCACCTAGTCATTTTGACACTCTGTCCACCTATCTGCATAACTTAATAATTCCAAAATGCAGACGTGCTGTCAATCTCGCGAGATTGAATATACTGCCTTCGGCTGTCCTCGAGGGACGATTTAAAAAAAAACCACTGGGAAAATCGCTTATGTCCCTGTGGAGATGGCAGTCCCGAATCGGTGGCGCATGTCCTTCTAGCTTTCCGGAAGCCGAACGTCCAGCGCGGCTTCTGATTGCATGCAGGAAGCTCCTGCAGCCAACCGGAATAATAATAATAATAATAATTTTTTATTTGTACCCCCGCCCATCTGGCTGGGTCTCCCCAGCCACTCTGGGCGGCTTCCAGCACACATTAAAATACATTAACACATCACAGATTAAAAACTTCCCTAAACAGGGCTGCCTTCAGGTATTTTCTAAAGCCGTGCTTCGGTTGCCGAACGTTTTCGGAAGTCAAACGGACTTCTGGAACGGATTCCGTTTGGCACGGCTGTATTTTAATGGGAGGAAAGGCAAAAACATGGACTGCCGTAAGCCTGGATTTTCCCGGATGTGCCGTATTCCGGATATGTCCGGGAAAACCGAGGCGTACTTCAACCCTACGCGGAGAGACGATACCCAAGGAAATCAAACAGGAGCAAAGCTTTTCGCAGGCAACGCTAGCTCATAAATGCAGTGTGTGTTTTGGGAGGTGGGGGGTCAGCCTCCTCCATCCCCCCCCCAGCTGCCCTGCAGGCAGCCTGAACAGTAGATAGGCACCCCTTTGATGGGACCCCCTGATGATGATGGAGGGGGCAGCCCACCCGGGTGGAGAGGAGCCTTGCAGCAGAGCAAGATGCACATCAAAGGGCAGGCCTGTATATGTTATGCATATCTGCCGGACGGACCCGTCTCTGTGAATGTGTTTCTGTGATGGTTGCAGGAGGCGGGCAGAGTTTGATTGGGAGATCTCCGGCTTCAAAGCAGTCCGAAATCTCCCTCTGGTTTTGCCCCTCTGATAACACGCAGCGCTGCTGCCTCGTCTTGCTGCGATCGAACCCAATCTTTCTTTCTCCTTTTGGCGATCCCTCGTAGCCGAGTAAGATTGTCTTCCATAAACACGGTTTTAACAGTGAGTCCGTAAGTGACTGTGGAGGCCAATTCTGGATCCACACATCCTTCCACAGTGGGGACATTGGTTCCCGGGCGGGAGTTGATCCCGGTGAGGGTTTGCCAAGCGTGCCTTCCTCTTAGCGCGTTTCTCCCTTTTGTCCTGAGTTCGAGTGTCTCCAAAGCCCACGACACCTTTGGTCAAGGCTGTTCTCCAACTGGAGCGCTCTCAGGCCAGTGTTTCCCAGTTGTTGGTGTTTATACTACATTTGGGGGGGGGGACCCAGGTGGCGCTGTGGGTTAAACCACAGAGCCTAGGGCAGTGATGGCTAACCTTGACACTCCAGATGTTTTGGAACATCTGGGGTGTCAAGGTTAGCCATCACTGGCCTAGGGCTTGCTGATCAGAAGGTCGGGCGGGTTCGAATC
>JAWWNI010001432.1:0-27403 GCA_034642065.1 Darevskia nairensis | reverse complement strand
ACACTGTTGACTCATGTCGAGTTTGTGGGTCTACCAAGACTCCTAGATCCTTTTCACATGTACTGCTCTCAAGCCAGGTGTCACCCATCCTGTATTTGTGCCTTTCATTTGTTTTGCCCAAGTGTAGTACTTTACATTTCTCCCTGTTAAAATACATCTTGTTTGCCTTGGCCCAGTTCTCTAATCTGTTCAGGTTCATTTTGAAGTGTGATCCTGTCCTCTGGGGTATTAGCCACCCCTCCCAATTTGGTGTCATCTGCAAACTTTATCAGGATGCCCTCAAGCCCATCATCCAAGTCATTGATAAAGATGTTGAATAAGACTGGGCCCCTTGTCAGGTTGCCCCAAATCTCTCCGCGCAGAAAGGTACATGAACCATCTCCCTTTGCTCTTCCTTGCCAAATGTCGAAGGCTTCTTGCTTCAGGGCAACCTCAGCCCAACTTCAAAAATTGCTTCCCCCCTTCGACAGGTTCTTGCCTGCCTCAGGCGGCCGCTTCCAAGCATCAGGATAGCTGGGCATGTTTCCTCCTCCTCCTCCCCCTCCCCTCCCCTTCCTTCTGACTCCATACGTTTGTCATCGTGGTATCCACTCACCACTTAGCTCATCCTCACCTATCGCTCTTCTCTGTTTTGTAGGGATTTCATCATTCTGACAAGTCGCTTCCACTCCAGAGTTGTGAAAGTGCTGGATCGCTTTCCTCGCGAAGACAGGTTGAGGACCGCCTCCTTGAGGAAATGAGGAAGGCAACCCGGCTGAGAAGGCACCTACCCGGCCGGTGGGGACTCTGTGCAGCAGCAGGTTGGACTGGACTTGAACTTGTATCTTTGGCTTATCGGACCTTGCTAGGCCTGCAGAACCAGTCGCTGCAGGCAAACCTCAAGTGTGCAGCGGAGGAGCCACGATGGGCCTGAACTGATGAAATGTCCAACTCTGTGTCATTCCTGCTTGGAGCATAATAACCTCAGATGAGCCTACTGGATCAGTCCAATTGGGAGTATCTAAGTCCAGCATCCTAGCGTTTAGTTTGAATCCCCTTCCTTGTAACTTGAATCCATTGGCTTGGGGCAAGAGAAAACAACTCTCCTTCTTTGGAGGGTCTCAAACAGACGTTGGATGGTCACCTGTCAGGGATCCTTTAGTTTTGATTGGACCAATGACATTCAGGGTCCTTTTAAAAAAATATATAAAACTTTTAAAAAAGTTTTTTATTGGTTTCTTTCTATGCATTACAATGCAAAAAGGAAAATGCCCATCACAATTGAATACAATTAAATAAGGAAGATTACATAAACTTGAATTATATTTCAAAAATAAACTTTTCTTCCCTTCTCCCCCCCCCCTAAATCTTAACAATACAATTTCTTTCCACAGTTTCTTTACACTTTATCCTACTGCAAAAGATGTAAAGGAAGGAGAAGGAGAAGGTTGATACAGTATAGTTGTTGGATATAAAGTTGCCAATAAAAAGAAAAACAGTTAAAGAAAAAAGCAAAAGCATAGAAAAAGTAAAAAAGAAAGAAAGACGAAGAGAAAAAGAAGAAAGAAAGAAAAAGAAAAGAAAAAGACATTTCAGGGTCCTTTTCGATGCTACAATTCTATGGTTCTATGCTTGGGAAATGAGCAAGACCCCAGTGAACTAAAGCAGCGGCTGAGCAAGCCAATTGGACCCCTGGGGTGGCGCACGTGCCCTGGGCCCAGGGGCGGGGCCAGCCACCCACAGGGTGGGGTGAGAAGGGGCAGGACACCTCTGAGGAGTCCGCCTGCCTCCTCCCACTCAGCCGCCCTACAGCTAAGGGGGAGGCGGCGGGTGGACCATTTGGGGCAGCACGGATCCTGCGGGTGCCCAAGCCACCGCGTGGCTCCCAGGAGAGACACGTGGCTCAGGCGTGCTGCAGGCCCTGTGGTGAGTGCCACCCGGCATTTTGTCACCCCCCTCAGTGATGACACCCGGGATGGCCCGCCCCCACCACACACCCCTTCCTCCGGCCCTGATTTAAATTCTGACGACAACATAATAATTATTGTTTTATTGTTGGTATGCCGTCCATCTGTCTGGGTTGCCCCAGCCGCTCATCAGACTCTCCTGCTCAAATCCTCCTTGCTGGATTCCCACAGGCAACAGATAGACCAGTATAAGACGGGATGTGGGACTAGATGGGCCACTGGCCTCACCCAGCAGATTCTTCTTATGTCATCATGGAAACCACAGGAAGGGAGAGTTGCTCTTGTGCTCTGGTCCTCCTTGCGGGGTTCCCATCATGGGCATCATCTGGTTGGCCATTGTGAGAACAGGATGCTGGACTAGATGGGACATTGGCCTGATCCAGCAGGCTCAGATGTTCTTTTTAAAAATATATAACAATCTGGTGGGATCACAACCCCATTCAAACCTAAAAACTGATCCAGTCCCAAGAAGCAGTAGATTTCCTCCCCTCTGAGGCACGCCTGACTCTACCCCTTATGAATCTTGCGCTTATGGATCCTTTGTTGGGTAAGAGTGCTGGTTTTTGCCCTGATTCAATGACTACCATTGTTTTATTGCCATGCTGGCTGCTGTTCGCTTTTATCTGCCCTTGTTTTACGATATGGTGATGAAACGGTTCTCTGTTTTACCTTGTTTTATTGCACCGCGCCCTGAGATGGTTTGCCTATGAAGAGCAGGTTAAAAATACCACCAACAAATAAAAAATTGGGGATGATTTCAGTCCTAGCACGTAAGTCTGCCAACCCAGGAGCAGGCATAGGTGTGGGAGTTTGTGTGTGCCCACAGAGGCAATATGAGCCAGTGGTTACAGCATTGGACTAGGACCTGAGAGACCAGGCTTCAAATCCGCACTCAGCCATGAAGCTCACTTGGGCCAGTTACTGCCTTTCAGCTTAATCTACCTCACAGGGCTGTTGTGAGGATTAAATGATGAGGGGGGAGAACATCTATGCCACCTTGAGCTCTTTGGAGGAAAGGCACAATATAAATGTCACAACTAAATGAAAATTTCAAGGAAGTCTCAGGGACATTTGCTTGGTGGGGCTTCAGGGGCTGATCTTAAGTTATGGGAAGCTTGGCAGACAATTAGGAACTCTGGGGGGGGGGGGAAGCTTCCAGAAAGGTGATTTCACAGCTTTCCAAGAAAATTCTTATCTTCAGCCAACTGAATTTTCCAGGAAGAAATCATCTCCTGATCTACAACCCTAAGGTTTCTCCAGAAACTCACTGGTGAACTTGCTGACACAGTGAGTTCAGTGTCTGAGAGCCTGTTCCAGGTTCTGTCAATACCTTGGAAAGATGCTTGGTGGGCCCACAAGTCAAACCTCTGGGTGATGGGTGGCACCCAGGCATTGGAAATCCCTCCCCATAGAGGTCTGCTTGGCTCCCTGCCTTGCAGACTTTGTTCATCTGGCCTGGGAGGGAAAGGCCTTGACTGACTGTGGCTACAAAGGATGAGTTCAGTGCTGTAGCATTGAGGAGGCAGAGGGGTGGTGACCCTGGGCACAAAGTTCTGAGAGGGGTGCAGCTAGGCACAACCTTGACAGGCTCCCTTGCATGGCTGACCTCCTGCCACCTTCCGGAGCAATGGGGAGGTAAGCTGGGCCCTGGCCTTCGGATCTCGGGTGGTGCCTCCTTTTCTTTGTGGCCGGTGAATGGATGCGCGCTTACCCTGCCCTGGGCTGACTGAGCCAGGAGTCTGTGGAGCTTGCAATCCAATATGGCATGTAGCCTCAGTCACCAGCAGTGGGAGCACCAGCAGCCATGTGCCTCATGGGATATGTGTGCCCGCCCAGCACATGCCTCCACCCCAGCTGCCCCAGTCCACCAGGGGGATTCAGCACTTGCCCCACCAGGGCACCAGCAACCCATGCTATGCCACTGGCCGAGGTTGCTAAAGAGCGCTAAGACCATCTTAGCTGTCTCTTAGTGCAGACCCAGGTCATCGAGCCTGAGCTTCCATTTGGACAAATGTGCAATCCATTGTTGCTGTTTTGAATTCTATTGCATTATTATCTTACTTAGTGTGATTTATGGAACCAGGCGGGTGGCGGCCTGGAAAGTTTGGGAACCAGGGATGCAGACAGTCCTGAGCCAAGGGACAAATGGTCAGACTCAGCCTAAAGTATGAGATCTCGGTCCACCATACCCACCAAGTGTCCCGATATTCCAGGGAAAGTCCCAGAATTATGAAAGCCATCCCAGCTTCTGATTTAATCCTGGACTATGTCTACATTCCCCATCAGCGCTGCCACTGAGCTTGGGGAGGAGGATAAGTCGGCGCTTCTCCCGGGTGACGGCGGCAGTGGAGGCTGCAAGGTAGAACCCCATTGCCCCTTCATGGCCGCTGCTGCCAGCTTCCTATCTTGGGAAGCTCATAGTGGCTGCTGGAGAGCGGGCGAGGAGGAGGAGGAGGAGGAGGAGGAGGAGGAGGAGGAGGAGGAGGAGAGATTACGACTTCCAAGGTCCAACCGTGTGCGATGTGCTAGCTCTGAGGGGCAGGCAGAGGTCAGGGTTGCCCTGGGCAGGAAGAAAGGGGGAGTCAGAGCAGAGTGCAAGAAATCTTTATATATATATATATATATATATATATATATATATATATATATATATTTAATGCTTTGTGTGTCTGCATCTAATCTTGTCCTTTCTAGAATTTATTTATTGGTGTGTGTTTTTCTTTTTTTGTGTGGAGAGCATGTGTGTGTTCCATTGGTGTAGAGGTGGTGACACTTGCCCTTCTTCTGAAAGGAGAGAAGAGAAGAAGAAGAAGAAGAAGAAGAAGAAGAAGAAGAAGAAGAGAAGAAGAGTTTGGATTTGCTATCCTGCTTTATCACTACCCCGAAGGAGTCTCAAAGTGGCTCACATTCTCCTTTCCATTCCTCCCCCACAACAAACAATCTGTGAGGTGAGTGGGGCTGAGAGACTTCAGAGAAGGGTGACTGGCTCAAGGTCACCCAGCAGCTGCATGTGGAGGAGCGGAGACGCGAACCCGGTTCACCAGATTATGAATCTACCACTCCTTAACCACTACACCACATTGGCTCTGTGGGGAGCGGGACAAAAATGGAGGGTCAAGAAGGGTCAGTTGCGGGGGGGAGGGGAGTGAAAAATGTCCCTGTTTTCATCTGAGGAATGTTGGTGGGTATGTTCTCACATATGCCAAGATGCACAGTGGTTGCGGTGAGGAGACACTTCTAGCCACAAGCTCTGCTACATCTCTTGAGACTCGCTTGCCCCCCAGAGTCAGGAGGCCTACGTGAAAGGGTTAAAAGGAATAAAAGAGTGTGACTTGGAACAGACTCCGAAAGCCTTGGGGTGAAAAGAGATGCGCAAACAAAAAAAATTGAGAGGAGAGGGGGAAATGAGAAAAACAAGTTTTGTTTCCAAATAAACATGCGGTCCCCTCCCCAGTACACCTCAGGTACAGGGCTGATCTAATAAGATTTTGCTCCTCTGCCAAGTCTCACCTCCACAGGGATCAGATTACCATCCCTTTCTGCAAGAGGTTAGGCCCAGAGCATTTGACCTCACCTGGGTCCCTGGTGTCCCTCCCTCTGTGTTCTCTTCCCAGCAACACACACTCGTCTGCCTCGGTTTCCCAAGCCCGTCCCCTGAGACGTGGGTCTCCGTCTTTGTTCGCTGTTTGCCTCTAGGGAGGGCGGTTGTGTGTCTGCCATGGAAGGTGCTTGATGAAAGGCAAAGCTGGAAGAGGCAAGTGCACTGTTCCCACCATGAAAGAAAGCAGCTTCATAAAATCGTAGAATTGTAAAGGTGGGAGGGACACCAAGGGTCATCTGGTCCAACCCCCTGCAATGCAGGAATGGCAGCTAAAGGACCCTGGCAGGTGGCCATCCAACCTCTGCTCACAAACCTCGCATGAAGTTGACTTCACAGCCTTTGGAGCTAGTCCGTCCTCTGTCAAACAGCTCTTACTGTCAAAGATATCTTCTGGTGTTTAGTTATAATTTCCTTGCTTTCATTGAGATTCCTCCATTGCAGGAGGTTGGACTAGAATGATCCTTGTGGTCCCTTCCATCGCTACGATTCTAGGATTCTATGCTTCCACCAGTTGCTTGAAACTGTAGGAGGAGAGAAGGCTTGTTGTTGTTCCGTCGTTCAGTCGTGTCCGACTCTTCGTGACCCCATGGACCAGAGCACACCAGGCACGCCTATCCTTCACTGCCTCTCGCAGTTTGGCCAAACTCATGTTAGTAGCTTCGAGAACACTGTCCAACCATCTCATCCTCTGTCCTCCCCTTCTCCTTGTGCCCTCCATCTTTTCCCAACATCAGGGTCTTTTCTAGGGAGTCTTCTCTTCTCATGAGGCGGCCAAAGTACTGGAGCCTTAACTCAGGATCTGTCCTTCTAGTGAGCACTCAGGGCTGATTTCTTTAAGAATGGATAGGTTTGATCTTCTTGCAGTCCATGGGACTCTCAAGAGTCTCCTCCAGCACCATAATTCAAAAGCATCAATTCTTCGGCGATCAGCCTTCTTTATGGTCCAGCTCTCACTTCCGTACATTACTACTGGGAAAACCATAGCTTTAACTATACGGACCTTTGTTGGCAAGGTGATGTCTTTGCTTTTTAAGATGCTGTTTTTTAAAGATTGCTTTTCTCCCAATAAGCAGGCGTCTTCTAATTCGTGACTGCTGTCACCATCTGCAGTGATCATGAAACCCAAGAAGGTGAAATCTCTCACTGCCTCCATTTCTTCCCCTTCTATTTGCCAGGAGGTGATGGGCCCAGTGGCCATGATCTTAGTTTTTTTGATGTTGAGCTTCAGACCATATTTTGCGCTCTCCTCTTTCACCCTCATTAAAAGGTTCTTTAATTCCTCCTCACTTTCTGCCATCAAGGTTGTGTCATCAGCATATCTGAGGTTGTTGATATTTCTTCTGGCAATCTTAATTCCGGTTTGGGATTCATCCAGTCCAGCCTTTCGCTCTTGCTCTCAAATCCTGCTTGGTTTCCCACAGGCATCTGCTTGACCCCAGTGAGATGTTGGCCTAGATGGGTCGTTGGCTTGACCCAGCAGGCTCTTTCTTAGATCCTGATCTGATTGGATGCTGGCCTAGATGGACCCGCCATGGTGTGGTCCTCTTATGCAGTTTGTGCTATGCTCAATGGGCCGTTGTTCCGATCCAGCATACAGCACACTTGATAGATTGCCATACCAAAGAGAAGACTGACCAAGCTTTGTGAACAGTAATTGCACAAGTAGATCCCTTGTAGAAATAGACGGGGGCCTGGGGGTAGGAAACCTACCTCCTTAGATACTTTGTCTCCTTGCCAGCACTCTCCAAGACTATTCTCCATCCAAGTTCCACCACATCCCTTGGTTAAAGGCTACTGCAATTGAGTACAGCTCTCAATCCTGCAGTTCCACAAAGGGAAACTATAGAGGAGGTGAACAGACTAAATCTCAATTTTGTTTCGGCTCCAGGGATATCTTTCTGCACCTCAGCTAACCTTAGAGCCTTAAGTAAGCAGACAAGGCACTTGGCCCAGGTGGATCCTTTGGGGGAAAGCTGACTCGCCTTTCTTCCTCCATGTTTGATAGCCAGCATTCCAGACCTTCCTCAAGGTTTTCCTCCTCTCCCTTGATCTCGGTGCCACTGGCGTCAAGCAGCTCAAAGTAGCATTTAAAGAACCAAGAAGCTGTAAAGGATCAAGTAAGATAACGGGAAGAAAGAGGGAACGGATCTCTAGGGCCTTATCATGGTTTCCCTCCAACCATTTTATGCAGAGTCGAAAGTTCAAGCTCACATTTTCTGGAAAGGAGCAACGGGGAGGGGGCTGGGTGGGGGGGGAGGAGGCAAGAGGACAAGTTGTGATGTGGGAATCTTTGGATGATGATGAAGATGGAAAACGCTACTTGAGAAAGCCGAGCTCTCCCAACGAGAAACAGATGTTGTCGCTGCACATGTTGTTAAACGCATCCAGCTAGTTTCCAATTAAACTAGTATTTTTTTGGGGGGGGGGGCACAATAAAAAAAACTCCAAACAGGGTGGTTGGGTTTTATTTCCTCTAACCGTCTTTGGCATCCCGCGAACCAGTAGTTCAGGTGGCATCTTGCGTTTGTTCTTAAAAGGATGGTCTCTGTCACTCTGGGGCTTCTGGGTCTGGGCTAATTCCTCGCTCGCTCCGCCGGATTCAGCCGACTGACGTGAGACTCGCCTCCTCTCTTCCCAGGAGTGTTTTTAGCATCTTTGCCACTAATGATTTGTTCTGGTCATTTTCAGTTTGGAGGAAGCTCATCGATACAGACAACTTGATGGGCCTTTCCCAATGCCAGATGCAAATGGGAAGCCTTTTCAATTTTTTTCTAAAAAAGAGAGAGAAAAGTCTTGAAATTCTTCCATATATGGGGAAACAAAATCAAGGCGCCCCAGTGTTCAATTCAAGCATTTATTTTCAAGCTAATAATATAGCCCAGAAATTGGGGGCAATTCTCGACTCTGGAGTTCTTCTTCCATCTCGTGGTTGAAAGAGCAGCAGAGCCACCTCGGTTTGACCTCTTTCAATGCCCAGAGATGATTTGTTAGGGGTGAACTGAAGAATGTGTTGGTTTTGATTTTCATTGTGAAAATGCAAGATTTCACCTTGTTTTGTCACGGCATCCTCTAAGGATACTTGGTCATGGCAAAAGCTACCTCAGCACTTTGGTGTGGCGTTTTTGCATTCCTTCATTAGCAGAAAGGAATCCTCTCCTGAAGCAATCCAAGGCGGTGGCAGTGATTTACACTGTGAATAAGTTAGTCGATGTTTTCATGATTATGTTAGAATATATGCATATTTAATTGCAGTTTCATTTTATTCTGTAGCATTCCCTGGGATCATGGCCCGATGAAAGGCAGTGTGGAGGAACAAACAACCATGGTTTCCACCTTCAGTTTTAGTTTACTGCTGGTGTTGCTTATAACAGATTCCCCCCCACCCCTGCCCCACATCTAGGCATAAGATTTTGTGTTCTTGTTTTATTTCCTACTATCATTATGAGGGAGCTAAGGACTGACATATCCATCCATTTCTGTCCTGTGTCAGTTTTGCACATGGTCATTCATCAATCTGCCCCATTTTCACATTACATTTTTTAAAAATCTACATGAAAATTTGTATTTTGAATCTATATTTAAACAATGAGTTTTAAAATCACAAAACACACTGTATTTACGCGAATCTAATGCGCCATCGAATCTAATGCGCACCTCAATTTTCAAAACCTTGAAACCAAAAAAGTATTTGCTGGTGCCATCGAATCTAATGCACCCCCTAATTTTCACAACGTAATTTGGCCAAAAAAAGGTGCACATTACATTTGAGTAAATACAGTATAGATGTATTTTATCTCAAAACATATTTTACCTTGAATCATGCCTTGAAACATTTTGAGTTGAAAATTGTGTTTGGAGAAGAGCACACCCCAAATGATAATGACCCCCAGGCTTAGCCTTTCCTCTGCTATTTCAAGGCATGGTCCACACTTTAGAGCTTCATGTCCAAGTGCCCCCCCCTTTGGCCCTGGAGATTTCCCCATGAAAACCTGCTCTCTAGTGCTCAATCAGAGCAAACGTCAGTCCACAGAAAACCCAACTGAGTGCTAAAGAGCTTTCCTGTTGGCTTTGACAGCGAAAGTTGGAAATGTGTAGAAGCAGGGGGGTCAGAGCACAACGGGGGCTGACTGTTTGAATCCAGGACCTGCAGAAGTGGGAGGAACAGAACCCACTTGGAGTGCTGTGCTGTTAGTCCCTCCTTTGTAGGCTCAGGTTGTATATATGTGTAAATAAACCACAGTCAGTCCACAGAAAACCCAACTGGGTGCTAAAGAGCTTTCCTGTTGGCTTTGACAGCGAAAGTTGGAAATGTGTAGAGATACAAGCCATAGGCAGAGGCAATGCCCTGGTGCCCAGGGCATAAACAATATCCTATATGCCATTATGCGTTTTGGGTGCCAGAGTTTGAGGGTGCCTGGACCATCTCTGCTGCGCTTTGCTGTCCAAAAGGAAGCACAAACTGTCGTAAGAGCACCTGGAACTCCCAGGAGTCTTGAACTGCTGAGCACATTGGGATGGCGTGTAACAGTCTCTGTATTTGAGCAACCCAGCAATAAGGAGAAACCACTATCAGCTCCGCCTTTGGGAATTAAAGTGTTTTTCTCTCACTATTTTGGCCCTGGGTGATTTGCGGTCGAGGAAGGGCGTGGAGTTTGCATCCACCAAACAAAGCAGTGGCCCACATTTCCCCAAGGAGGGGGCGGGGAAGCATGCTTGTTGCAAAAGCACCCAGCCGAAATGACACCTCCGCTCAGGTCAGAGGCAGCTCCTTGCGCCAATGCGCCAGCTGCACGCTTGGATGTCTCAAGGCACCTGAGGAAGACTTTGATGTGTGTTTTTTCTGGCCTCCACGCTTCTTGATTTCTCAACAAGATAATGCAAAGCATCCTTGCCGGAATTTCCAGATATCAGCGTGACTTTGGAGACGGGAACTGGGAAAGGCAGTTGATGGCCCAGAGCAGGGGTCACTGACAAGGTGCCTTTGAGGTGCTGTTGGGATGCAGCGGGGTAGCTAGTCGCTCAGGTGCCCAGCCGGGGGCGGAGCGGGATGCTCATGGGGGTGGGGCGAGCCAAGGCAGGGCGCGCTTCGTGGAGCCGCTCCGCTGCCTCCCCCTCAACTGTAGGGCGGCTGGGGCAGTGGGCAGACGCAAGTCCTGCACTGCTAGAAAAAGCAGGGTGGAGCTAGCAAGCAGTCCGCCCACCGCCTCCCCTTCAGGAGAGACACGTGTCTCAGGCTGAAACACACATTAAAAACATGTATTTTTGCCATTTTGTCACCCCCCTCAGTGATGGCACCCGGGGCGACCTGCACCCACTGCACCCCCTTCCTACGGCACTGTTGGGATGCCAACTCCCACCAGCCCCAGCCAACATGGCCAGGAATGGTTGGAGCTGGAGGTCAAACAATGTCAGGAGGGCAGAGGCCCCCTGCTGCCCCCTCCCTGCATTGGAGGCCTTTTGGGTATCCTAAATGAGCACTGAGAGAAGAAGAGGAATTCATGGAATCATAGAATTGTAGAGTTGGAAGGGACCCCCGAGGGTCCTCTAGTCCAAACCCCTGCAATGAAGGAATCTCAAGTGAAGCATCCATGACAGTTGGCCATCCAACCTCTGCTTAGAAACCTCCAAGGAAGGAGAGGCCACAACTTCAAGAGGGAGTTGGTTCCACTGTCAGAATGTTCTTCCTGATGTTTAGTCGGAATCTCCTTTCTTGTAACTTGAATCCATCGATTCAGGTCCTTCACTCCAGAGCAGCAGAAAAAACAAACTTGCTCCATCTTTCCTGTGACAGCCCTTCAAATATTTGAAGATGGCTGTCATAACACCTTGCAGTCATCTCTTCTCTAGGTGAAACATCTCCAAACAATTGCGTTAGTAGTAGTAGTAGTAGTAGTAGAGGAAGAAGAAGAAGAAGAAGAAGGTCAAAGTGCAAGTAGATAAATAGGTACAGCTCTGGTGGGAAGGTAAAAGGCATTTCCATGTGCTGCTCTGGTTCGCCAGAAGCTGCTTAGCCATGCTGGTCACATGACCCGGAAGCTGTACGCCGGCTCCCTCGGCCAATAAAGTGAGATGAGCGCCACAACCCCAGAGTCGTCCACGGCTGGACCTAATGGTCAGGGGTCCCTTTACCTTTACCTTTATCACTCCCCTTCAGGAGTCTCAAAGCGGCTGCCATTCTCCTTTCCCTTCCTCCCCCACAACAAACACTCTGTGAGGTGAGTGGGGCTGAGAGACTTCAGAGAAGTGTGACTAGCCCAAGGTCACCCAGCAGCTGCATGTGGAGGAGCGGAGACATGAACCCGGTTCACCAGATTATGAGAATACCGCTCTTAACCACAACACCACACTGGCTCTTGCTAGCCCTCTCCGCCATGGATGTATTTGCCTAATGCTGTTTTAAAGCTATCTGATTTGGTGGCCATCCCTGCCTCCTGCAGGAGCAAGTTCCATAATTCCATAACCACTACACCACACTGGCTCTCACCTGATGATGAAGATTATGATTATGATCACTACTAGTATTAATCTACTGCCTGCCTTTCACAATGGTTACAGCAAGAAAGATAACAGGACCAGCTGCTTCAGGACTCTCTGTACTCCTTCCCAGCTTCTCATGGTCTCCTTGAAGATCAGCCTCCGCTCTTGCCTTCAGAAGGGATTACTCCTGGCTTGGCATGACATGAGCATCCCATTAGATTCCTTGCACCAAGAGTTTAGCGCACTGACTCCAACGCCCCTTGACATTTCCCTCCTGTGGCTCCGCTTCCCCCCCCCCCCCTTGCTGCCATTTGCTGATCAAAGGAAGTGGAAATCTGGGGTCTGGAGCTGGCAACACGCAAAGCCCTTGGCTTTACCGGCTGAGACTCGGCCTGCCACCAGCTGCAAAAGACAGAAAGGTCACCCAGAGCCCGGCATTTGTCTGGCTGTCAAAGGACTCTGAGGAGGCTTCTGTCTCAGGAGAATGATGCTAAGCAGGGCAGCCACACCAGCTTCTCTGGCTCAGCGCTCCCTGAATTCTTTTGCCTCTTTGCTTGTGGAATGATGTTGTGGGTTTGGGGTGGTCAGTCTGGATGCATACCCTCCCAGTGTCCTGATTTTCCAGGGACAGTCCCAGAATTACAAAAACTGTTCCAGTTTCTGATTTGATCCTGGAAGGTCCCAGTTTCCCCTTTCTTCCCATCCATGTCTCGGAGAACAATTGAAAGTTGTCTCTCCCTCTCCCTCTCCCTCTCTCTCCCTCTGTGTGTGTGTGTGTGTAGGTGCAAAAACAGAGTCCTGTTTATCCTGAAAACAAAATACCTGAACCAAATGAAGGCATACAAAGCCCTTCCTATAATTCTGAAGGAAAAGGTCACCAATCCACTCTAAATTCTTCAATTGCAAGACTTCAGCAGCCGGTCATTTCTTAGGAAACACCTGGGGTGTTTATTCCTTTATTGTAAATGAAGCCTTAGACTGCAAGCTTTACATGTCTACTCAGAGGTAAGTACCAGTGTATTCAATGGTGCTTATTCCCAGGTAACTTTGTAAAGACTGGGCAGCCTTACACTGCAATCCTAAGCAGGTTTACTCAGAAGTAAGTCCCAATGAGTTCAATAGGATATACTCTCTGGTATGTTCTTGATTGTCCCCACAATTTCCATTGTTGTTGCTGCTGCTGCTGTTCTTCTTCTTCTTCTTCTACTTCTTCCCCCAGAACCTCACCCTGCACTATACAATGACAATAATTTGAAAAGCGACACACACCCCCCTCCACCAACAAGCAAATAAGTCTTCCCAGCAGCCCTGGGGTGGGTTGTTCCCATTCTGCTTCTCCCTGGCAGTGGGGGGGAATGTTTTGCTCACAGCTATATTACAAAATAACAAGCACATCTTTCATCATTGCCAAACACATACTTGCCTAGGCAACTTTTTTTTGGTTTGCTTGTTTATTTGTTTGTTTTCTTTGGTGGGAAGATTTCAGCCAGACACACTGAAGGAGCAATTTTTTTCCTCCCCAAAAAGAGAGAGATAATTTCAGGCCTTTTGGCTGAGCAGAAACTCTGTTGGGTGACAGGGAAAGTGAAGACGCCTTCCGGTGCAAACTGACACTTGCACCCCACCTTTCTTCCAAGGAGGTCAAGGGGGCTTAACTTAGTTCTCCGCCTCTCCATTTTGTCTTCCCAACAACCCTGCGAGGTAGGTTAGGCTGAGAGGCGGTGACTGGCCTCCAAAGTTACCCAATGAGTCTCCTGGCCAAGTTACAATTTGAACCTTGATCTCCCAGGTCCAGGTCTCCAACACACTAACCCAGGGGTCAGCAAACTTTTTCAGCGGGGGGCCAGTCCACTGTCCCCCAGACCTTGTGGGGGGCCAGACTATATTTTTTTTGGGGGGATGAACAAATTCCTATGCCCCACAAATAACCGAGAGATGCATTTTAAATAAAAGGACACATTCTACTCATGTAAAAACACGCTGATTCCCAGACCGTCTGTGGGCCGGATTTAGAAGGTGATTGGGCCAGATCTGCCCCCCAGGCCTTAGTTTGCCTACCCATGCTCTAAGCACTAGGGAGGCATCTGCCCCACAAATATCCTGGCTCCTCCCACCACCCAGGGCTCTCCCATTTCGATGTCCCCACCGCCACCTCTTCCTTGGCTTTCTCCTCATGTTCCTCCGAGGAGGATGAATCAGGCAGCTGAAGCAACAGGAGACAGCCGAGAGTCCATAAATCTCCCACTGTTCACACCTGCACAGGTACCTCACCTAGCTATTAACATGCTAATTAAGGAGAAATCGGCTCATCGAAACAAGCCGGGTTGAAAGGACTTGTTGACAAATTATTTTTCATTTTCTTGCATGTCAAACTGACATCTGAAAGGGGGAGGCCAGATTACGCAACTAGCAGAATTCCTGGTGACTCAGTCCGAGAGCCGATGGAGGACGGGTGTTTCTTCTGGATTCCATGCTCATGCGCTGGGAAGCTCCCAAGCACTTCTGCTCTTTGAAGATGAAAAAGGGAAGGATCAGAGTTGCCAAGACCTTTTTCCCCCCTTAATGCATAAATAAATCTGGTTCCAGCTGGGGTTGGTGATGGGAGCGACAGGGTGCAGGCTCAAGAAAGTGGGACCGATTTATTTATTTGATCGATTTCCTACAACACATTTCTTTTCAACTGAAAATTCAGTGTGGCGCGAGCGAATTTTTATTCTGACAGTGGGAGGAAAAAGTTTGAGAACCACGGCTCTGTGAAATAAGCCAAACCACATCGCCTGCCCTGTGCGCATGTGCGCAGCTGGGGACATGCTTTTCCAGAGGACCATAGGAAGCTGCCTTTGACCAAGTCAGACATTTGTTAGGCAGCCTAAGTTAGTCTTCACCAACCTGCCGCCTCCCATGAGTTTTGGACTGTGTCTGTCTTCCCACCAGCAGGGCCGGCCCAAGACATTTTGGGACCCGAGGCAAACCACAAATAGGCACCCCCCCCTTCCTGCCAAGGAATAAGGGCTGATGGGAGCTGTCGTATGAAGGCTACAGGAGTTTCCTAGGTTGGCGAAGAGTGCCGTAAGCTGAAGATGCAGCGAGCAAAAGTGAAAAAGCTGGAAAGTCACATTTCACCAAAGCAGCTGGCTATTTCTTAAGGGTTGTAAATCCACCCCACTCAGCTCCCCCCCTTCTCTCAAAATTTGCCCTTGTGGATTTATCAGAACAAACACTCCATAAATTTGTTTTCGAGGCTCCCTCCCCTCCTGGCATTTGAAATCATGAGCATCTTGAGTTTACTGAAGGTGTATTTGGTTACACTAATGGAAACTAATTTATGACCCAAACAAGAACCGCCGTCCATTTTTTTCCTGCAGACTTTAGGCCATTTTTCTCTGCCAGCAGGAAAATAAATTAAACGCATCCCTCCCGTCGGATGTTGCCTGCTTGGAAAAAAATTAGCTGATAAAAACAGATTTAGCGCAACAGCCATGCTGCTAATTTGCTTTATGACTTCCTGTGTGCATGGAATAAATACTGCTTATCGTTATTTATATAGTGCCATCAGTATACATGGCAATTAACAGAGAATGAGAGGAGAGAAGGACTCTTAGACATAGGAGCTGAACATCTAAACGGGGGGAAAAGTGAACAGTGAAAGGTTTTCCTCCCTCAGTCGTAACGCTAGAACTCTGATGAAGCTGAATCTTGGAAGATTTGGGGTGGATAAAAGCAAATATATAATAATAATAATAATAATAATAATAATAATAATAATAATAATAATTTATTTATACCCCGCCCATCTGGCTGGGTCCCCCCAGCCACTCTGGGCGGCTTTCAACAGAATATTAAAAAGACAACACAGCATTAAACACTAAAAACTTCCCTAAACAGGGCTGCTTTCAGATGTCTTCTAAAAGTCTGGTAGTTGTTTTTCTCTTTGACATCTGGTGGGAGGGTGTTCCACAGGGCGGGCGCCACCACCGAGAAGGCCCTCTGCCTGGTTCCCTGTAACCTCACTTCTCGCAGGGAGGGAACCACCAGAAGGCCCTCGGAGCTGGACCTCAGGGTCTGGGCTGGACGATGGGGGTGGAGACGCTCCTTCAGGTATACAGGACCGAGGCCGTTAAGGGCTTTAAATCACTGCACTCCCAACAGCCACCAACTTGGATGGCTTTAAAAGTGGACAAATTCATGGGAGAGGAAGGCTATCAATGGCTGCTAGCCAGGACGGCTATGTTGTGCCACCGCATTTGGAGGAAGCTATGCTTCTGAATCGCAGTTGCTGGAAACCACAGGAGGGGAGAGTTGCCCTTGGGCTCTCATTCTGCATGCGAGTTTCTCATGAAGGCATCTGGTTGGCCACTGTGAGAACAGGACGCTGGACCACGCGGGCCGTTGTCTTGATCCAGCAGGCTATTATTATATTCTTACCTTATGCTAAGACTGTCCATAGCTGTCAACCTTCCCTTTTTTTGGCGGGAAACTCCCTTATTCCAATGCCGTTTCCCACTGCTATCCCGGATTGTTGATATCCCTTAAATTTCCCGGATTTCCAAGGAAGCAGCTCCTCTCCCTCCCTGCCGGCCAGGGAGGCTCCTCAGCTGCGTTGCTTGGCTGCCAATAAGGAGTCTGAGACTGACTGGGGGCAGAGCTTGCATGCCTTGTGCAGCCAGACCCTCACGCCCAACCAGACAGACAGCCTGCCTGCCGACTACGCGCTCGCTCTTTCACTCACCCGTTCGCGCGCAGTCTCTGGAGCGCAGGGTGGCGAGGCTACTTGGTGCCATTGCACCGCCCTCGCGGCATCCCTTATTTTCAAATTCGAAAGCTTGAAAAAATCCCTTATTTTCAAATCTGAAATTTGACAGCTATGAGTCTGTCCCCTGTGGTAGATGAAGGGCCTTGGAACACCGACAGTGCTGACCCCATACTTCAGACCTGCAAATGGAAGTATTGGCGTTGTTCTGCTCTGCCTTGGTCAGACCCACCTGGGGTCCTGCGTCCAGCTCTGGGCACCACAATTTAAGAAGGATATTGACAAGCTGGAAGGTGTGCAGAGGAGGGTGACCAAGGGTCTAGAAACCAAGCTGGATGAGGAATGGTTGAGGGATTCCTTATGTTTATCCTGGAAAAGAGAAGACTGAGTGGTGACATGACAGCCATCTCCCACTATCGAAGATGGAGCAAGCCGGGTCTGTTGCTCCAGAGCGCAGAACCTGGACTGCTGGATTCCAATAACAAGAAAGGGAATCTGACTAATAATAATAATAATAATAATAATAGACTCAACATTAGGAAGAACATTCTGACTGCAAGAGCCATTGGATAGTTGAACAGACTCCCTCGAAAGGTCGACTCTCCTTCCTTGGAGGTTTTTAAGCAGATGTTGGGATTCCTGCATTGCAGGGGGTTGGACTAGATGACCCTTGGGGGTCCCTTCCAGCTCTACATTTCTATGATTTTATGACACTATGAAGTGTGCAGAGTGGTCTCTCTCTCTCTCTCTGGCGCTGTCAGTCCATTGTGTTTCAGCTCTGCCCATCTGCACCCTGGACGCAAGCCCAGAGCGTCCTGTGAGGCCCACCCCGCTTTCTCTCAGCTCCCTTCTCGTTCCAACCCTGGCTTCAGGGGTTCAAAGCTTCCCTTTGCTTCCAATTCATGTCCTGATTTAACTGATCCCCAAAGACGGCCTCCCCTCCAGCATAAGCCACAAGCTGCCTTTTTTGAGCAGGGCCGACCCTTTTATCTGCTGACTCCAAGCTCCTCTAATTATGGCTTTGCTGCCTCTGGATCCCACCCCAGCCTGGGGGTTAACTCCTTCCTCTCCTCACCAACCTCCCTGGCCACTGAGCACTGATATGTCTCCCAAGCAGCCTTGGCATGACGTCAGCCTTGCGGGACTTTGCACCTCCCCTTCTCCCAAGTCATTGCAAGTACAATGGAATGGAGGTTGTGGGTCTGAGGATAAATTGGGCCCAGGCACCTCAGCACCTTGAGGTTGTGCGGTGCTGTATCTGGCCCTCTGATGTCTCAAAGAGTTTAATTTGCCTGCAAAAGATGCTTCTGCTTTTCTGCATGTTTTCCAGAGCACTTTCATTTTTCTATATATTCTTTTGACGGGTTCAGGATTGAGTTTGCTTTATTGTTGTGAGATGGCAATGGCAGGTATGCATATTATTATTATTATTATTATTATTATTATTATTATTTCAGGAAAGATCCTGAACTGAGGCTCCAAGACTTTGGCCACCTCATGAGAAGAGAAGACTCCCTGGAAAAGACCCTGATGTTGGGAATGATGGAGGGCACAAGGAGAAGGGGACGGCAGAGGACGAGATGGTTGGACAGTGTTCTCGAAGCTACCAACATGAGTCTGACCAAACTGCGGGAGGCAGTGGAAGACAGGAGTGCCTGGCGTGCTCTGGTCCATGGGGTCACGAAGAGTCGGACATGACTGAATGACTAAATAACAACATTATTTCCCCAGAGTGGCTGGGAATACCCAGCCAGTTGGGAAGGGTATTATTATTATTATTATTATTATTATTATTAATAATAATAACCAAATAATTTATTATTGGCCTTCTATGCTGCTGTCCCAAGGCCATTTACACATGAAATGATGAAGAACAACTAAACACTCAAGAGAAGAAGAGTTTGGATTTGATATCCCACTTTATCACTACCTGAAGGAGCCCTTCCTGCCCCACAACAAACACTCTGTGAGGTGAGTGGGGCTGAGAGACTTCAGAGAAGTGGGACTAGCCCAAGGTCACCCAGCAGCTCCATGTGGAGGAGCGGGGAAGCGAACCCGGTTCACCAGATTACGAGTCCACCGCTCTCAACCACTACACCACACTGGCTCTCCTGGTGAAATGATTTGGAGGTTAAGGTTATCTATGACCCCTCTTGGCCTGGATCTGGAGAGGCAAAGCTCCTCAAGAGCACACACAGAGCTAGAGATGCCGGCCAAGTGCAAGGTAGCTCCCTAGTTATGTGTTGAGATGCTGATATGAGAACTAGCGAAAGCTGCAAGCCCAGAGTCCAAGCCTCAGCTGCCCACGTGCAACATGGAGACAACACTGGCCTACCTTACAGGGCTGTTGTTGCTGGAAGTATTCGCATGAAGCATTTTAAATATTCTGGAGTGTTACATCCATGCTAAATATTATTGGGCTATGCAGCCAGTTTCCCTGGAAATTGCTTTCCTCGTTTGGTTTTTGCTGACACTTCCTGCGCACTCAGTGTTAAACAAATGATCCAGGGTCTGGAAACCGAGCCTGATGAGGAACAGTTGAAGGAGCTGGGTATGTTAAGCCTGGAGAAGAGGAGACCGAGAGGAGATATGAGAGCCATCTTCAAATATCTGAAGGGCTGCCACATGGAAGTCAAACTAGGAGATCATCTCTTGCAGCCAGAGCTGTGCCTCAGCTAGGCATTTGAGAACGAGAGACATGCCAGAGCTTGCAGGATGAAGTGTGACTGTCATTTGCAGTCAAGCAGTCAACAGATAATAAAAGAGCGATCCAGTCAGTTTTAGTGCCTTGTTGTCATTTTTAGAATGGGAAGGCAAAAGGAGATAGATTTGATAATGACAGGCTAGCGAGCCAAAACTGGGTGGTTGGCTTACAAGCTATTTTTTAATGTGACCTCGTTGGCCTCTTCATCATGTCCACAGCCTGTTCTCAGGTGTACCTGTTGACACACCTGAGCCTCTCTAGCTGTTTGCTCCAGGCTGGCTCTGATGAGCAAAGGTGTTAAGCCAGGAGAAGAAGCGGTCCTCACAGGATTTTAACGGAATGCCAGGGACGTTCTTGTGACCCAGCCGAAAGGTTTTGTCCCGAGTAAAAACCGCAGGCTTTGCTAGTTTAGAGACAAGATGAGTCAGAGGCGACATGATAGAAATTTATAACATGATGTCTGGCATGGAGAAAGTGGACAGAGAACATTTTTCTCTTTCTCTCTCTCTCAACTCAGCGGGGACCTCCAACGTAGCTCAGCTTTGGGGCTGAGCCACCATCATGAATGTTGGAAGAATCAGGACAGACAAGAGAAAGGGCTTAGCCATAATTACCTTTCCCCCTGCACATTCCAGACTCAGGTCTGCACTTCAAATCTCTGTGCCAAAGCATTTTTCTTTCGCCCCAGAGCTTTTCCTACTAAAACCCACTCTTTAGCACTCAATCAAAGCAAACGTCCATTCGGGTTTTCCATGGATGGCCATTTGCTCCAATTGAGCATTAAAGAGCAGGTTTTTGTGGAGAAAGTTCCAGAGTAATACTACTACTACTAATGCCCTAGAACATGGAGCCTTAAATCGTGGACCATCCCTGGAAAGAGCAAAAGAAAGGTCAATGTGGATAAACCCTGAATCAGCAGAGAGTTAATCTATGGAACTCGCTCACGTAGGAGGCAGTTCTGGCATTCCACTCGGACAGCTTTAAAAGACGATCGGTCAAATTCCTGGAGGACAAATTCAATACACGAACCACTTTACACATCCACCTGATAACATTGCATATATGGAGGAGGAGAAAGAAGAAGGGACTCTTGCATATAGGTGAAAATGCCCCCCCCACCTCTGCCCAACAGCACGTGCGTTAGAAAATATGCTTTGAAAGGGTTGCCAAACTATGTAAAACTTATCTGGCTTACCCCTCCTTTTTAGAAGCATTTCTGAAGTACAGTGGTACCTTGGTTCTCAAACGTAATCCATTCCGGAAGTCCATTCCAAAACCAAAGCGTTCCAAAACCAAGGTGCGCTTTCCCATAGAAAGTAATGCAAAATGGGTTAATCTGTCCCAGACTTTTAAAAACAACCCCTAAAACAGCAATTTAATGTGAATTTTACTATTTAACAAGACCATTGATCCATGAAATGAAAGCAATAAACAATGTACTGCAGTCACACAATCGATCATATCAGTAGCTGAACCGGGTTCCACACAGTCACAAAAACAAAACAAAAAAGCCACAAAAACAAAAACGCAAAATAAATAGCAAAAGCAGAGACCTCAGCGTAACACTCAAAACGGAAGTGTGGCACTCAAAATGGAAGCGTAACATTCAGAACGGAGCACGTTCGGCTTCCGAAAAAAGTTTGCAAACCAGAACACTTACTTCAGGGTTCGCAGTGTTTGGGTTCCAAGTTGTTTGAGTGCCAAGGCGTTTGAGAACCAAGGGACCACTGTATATTTCTAAAATATTAAAAGAGAGTGTTGCTGTTGTGGTTGGGGCCAGATTCCCCATAATAATCTGGCTGGCCACTGTGAGAACAGGATGCTGGACTAGATGGGCTATTGGCCTGATCCAGTAGGTTCTTCTTATAGTCTTATGTTCAATATTTGGAGCTTGGATGTTACCTGGCCCAGGTTCCCACAGGGCAGCCTTTCCGATGGGCAACTGGGACTGATGGCAGCTACAGTCCAAGACATCGAACAGGCACCAGGGTGGGGTGGCAGGGAGAGGCAACCTGAGAGTAAACAGATGGAAGTGAGCGGAACATGATTAAACTATGGAACTCCCTCTCCCAGGAAGCACTGATGTTCACCAAGATAAAGGTAAAGGTAAAGGTACCCCTGAACATTAGGTCCAGTCGTGACCGACTCTGGGGTTGCGGTGCTCATCTCGCTTTAGTGGCCGAGGGAGCCGGCGTACAGTTTCCGGGTCATGTGGCCAGCATGACTAAGCCACTTCTGGCGAACCAGAGCAGTGCACGGAAATGCCATTTACCTTCCCGCTGGAGTGGTACCTATTTATCTACTTGCACTTTGACGTGCTTTCGAACTGCTAGGTTGGCAGGAGCAGGGACCGAGCAACGGGAGCTCACCCCGTCGCGGGGATTCGAACCGCTGACCTTCTGATCGGCAAGCCCTAGGCTCTGTGGTTTAGACCTCAGCGCCACCTGCGTCCTGTTCACCAACGTAGGTGGCTTTAAAAGAAAATTGGACAAATTCATGGAGCAGAGGGCTATCAAGGGCTACTAGCCAGGACAGCTCTGTTCTGCCTCCAGTTAGGAGGCAGCAATGCTTCTGAAGACCAGTTGCTGGAAGCCACAGGAGGGGAGAGGCCTCTGGTGCTCGGATCCTGCTTTCAGGTTTCCCATAATGGACATCTGTGTTGGCCACTGTGAGGCCAAGATGCTGGACCCGAGGGGCCATTGGCCTGATCCAGCAGGCTTTTCCAATGCTCTCTCTGCACCTCCTCAGCAAATGGAGAACGACGGTGCAAAACGGCACTTTCCCACCTCCAGCAGTGTCTTATTTTTGAAACGTAACCATTTCTGGAGGGACCCAGGTGGCACTGTGGGTTAAACCACAGAGCCTAAGGCTTGCTGATCAGAAGGTCGGCGGTTCGAATCCCTGCGATGGGGTGAGCTCCTGTTGCTCAGTCCCAGCTCCTGCCCACCTAGCAGTTCAAAAGCACGTCAAAGTGCAAGTAGATAAATAGGAACCGCTCTGGAGGGAAGGTAAACGGCGTTTCCGTGCGCTGCTCTGGTTTGCCAGAAGCAGCTTTGTCATGCTGGCCACATGACCTGGAAACTGTACGCCGGCTCCCTCGGTCACTAAAGGGAGATGAGCGCCGCAACCCCAGAGTCGGACACGACTAGACCTAATGGTCAGGGGTCCCTTTACCTTTACCTTTAACCATTTCTGGAGCAGACATGAATCTTCAGAGAATGGCTCTCTCCATTGCCATGGATGGTGTTGCCTGGAGCTCCCTTTGCAGCAGTTCAGGAAGATGGGAAGAAAGAACAAGTTTGGGAGAGGAAAAAGAAAATGTTTTGCATTTGTGACATTCAGCCAAAGGGGATTGTCTGGTCTTTATGTAACGAGCTCAGGAGGCGCTTCTTAAAAGCTGGTCCAAAAAGCGTCCAGGGCACCCAGAGTTCATCCCAATGAAAAAAAGGAGGCGCAGCTGACCTTGTATTCAAGGTGCCCCTAGTGGCATTTAGGAGACCCATGAAAATTGTGTGTTGCATGAAGAAGTTTTATCTTTCCTGAATCTTCCAACATTCAGCTTAATTCAGATTGGGATGTTGCCCCCCCCTTTTTTTTAAAAAAGAATGGGCCATTTTATTTCATATCTCACATTTCTGGGATTTCTGTGGCCTTGAGGATGGGATCTCAAAGGGGTTGGAGAGTCGCTGAGTTGAAACCCCCCACCTGAAAGCAATATTGCCCATATAGAAGGACTGGGTATTAGCTCATATGGTGCACTTGAATCCAGAGGATTCCACCCTGATAAAAAGCACAGCATAAGCTCCCTTGGGGAAAACTTGGAGAGGGGGAGGGGGGGCTAATTAATCTAATTTCCCAGGAGAACAGTGCCACCTACTGAACTATCGGAGGGAAGAACAAATATAGTCCAGTGAACATTTTTTTTTGCACAGTACTGCCTGTTGCAAGTACTGAGTTAATCAAACAACGCAGGGTTGTTGTTGTTGTTTGGGGGGGAGCACAAGGAATCTGCTGTCCCACAACCCACCTTTATAGACTGCTTCACAGCCCAAAACCATTGAAGCTGAGTACAAAACAAAAAGAACAGGATAAGATGCCGAAACGCAAGATATAAAAAGGATAAAACCATTTCAACAAAGTCTAAAAACAGTAATGCCATCTTCACAAAAATTCCAAATGAATACATGGCACCCTTTCCTTCGCTGGAGGTTTTTCAATATAGGTTGGACGGCCGCCTGTCCAGGGATACTTTTGCTGTGATTCCTGCATTGCGGGGGGTTGGACTAGATGGCCCCTGGGGGCCCCTTCCAATTCTATGATTCTCTGAGTTTATGGCAGCAAGGGGACAGTGGCATGAAAAAGTGTGGGAGTGTACTCGAAAGAGGGCAAACACAAAGAGCTTCAACTGATATTTCCTCTGGAAAACCTGCTCTTTAGTGCTAAATCAGAACAAACATAGCTCAGGTTGCAAGAGCTACAACTGAGGGAAGGTGCCCTTCAGGCTAATGTGTGTGTGTGTGGGGGGTCTTTTCTCCACCTGCTCCCCTCACCTAGCTGCTAGGTAGGAGAACAATGGTGTGAGGGCTGGAAGTTGGAGACAGAGAGACCTGCTTGCTCCGTACTGGATCCAAAGCAGTAACTAATGGAGAAGCCAGATCTTTGGGGAGTGTTGATGCTGCGAGCCCCTCCATCCTATACTCAGGTTGTTGATATGTGCAAATAAAACCATGCACCCTAAAGACATCACAGTCTCTGCTGACCTTCATTCCAAGGAAACTGAACCTGGGTTGTTGTTGTTGTTGTTCAGTCGTTCAGTCGTGTCCGACTCTTCGTGACCCCATGGACCAGAGCACGCCAGGCATGCCTATCCTTCACTGCCTCTCGCAGTTTGGCCAAACTCATGTTAGTAGCTTCGAGAACACTGTCCAACCATCTCATCCTCTGTCGTCCCCTTCTCCTTGTGCCCTCAATCTTTCCCAACATCAGGGTCTTTTCTAGGGAGTCTTCTCTTCTCATGAGGTGGCCAAAGTACTGGAGCCTTAACCTCAGGATCTGTCCTTCTAGTGAGCACTCAGGGCTGATTTCTTTAAGAATGGAAAGGTTTGATCTTCTTGCAGTCCATGGGACTCTCAAGAGTCTCCTCCAGCACCATAATTCAAAAGCATCAATTCTTCGGCGATCAGCCTTCTTTATGGTCCAGCTCTCACTTCCGTACATTACTACTGGGAAAACCATAGCTTTAACTATACGGACCTTTGTCGGCAAGGTGATGTCTTTGCTTTTTAAGATGCTGTCTAGGTTGTCATTGCTTTTCTCCCAAGAAGCAGGCGTCTTCTAATTTCGTGATAGCTTTAACTATACGGAACTTTGTTGGCAAGGTGATGGGTAAGATGAACCTGGGTAAGTGCCTAGAAACCCTGGAATCTTTCGCCGCTCGGAGATTGGAGCCGAGCGTGGAACAAGATGTTAGAGCCTGCATGGCAAAAGTCACCGGGTCCTTCTCCCCCTGCTGAACAATTCTGCAGCTTCTCTCGGGAAATTTTGGCCCCGCATGGGCAAAGTCCTGTCCTGGCAAAGGCCGGAGGAAGAGCTCAACAGCTCCTGCCTGCTGCAGTGTGTCACTGACAGACTGCGGCGTCTGGCCGGACTGTTTTCAATAAAAAAAATAAGGTTCTTTTTTAGGGGAGAATCCAGGAAGATGTTTATACTAGCAGCAGCAAGAAGAAATTACCTCCAAATGGTGTCTTGTGTGAGTTGTATATCCTGGGAACATTGTTACCAGGGCATTTGAGGCAAGATAGGGAAGCAAGGCGAAAGCAATCAAGGCTTGTTTGGATACGGAGGGGCTGCTGTTATAAACAGATATGGACTCTAAAGCGCCTTGGAAAATCTTTCTGAACCGTTGAGTGGAACGAGGATGCCTTGGAACAACGTGAATGAAACCTAAGGTGAACTGGGGCTGCCATGCTTGGGAGACTCGGAGTGAGTTTCTTAAGATGCCCTGTGTGTGACTCACGCATCAAAAGCCCCCCCCCCCACCATGGCCATCTCTCTGTCCTGCGTTCTCCCAGGGTGCACATTTTGAACAGGGGCTCTTCCTTAACCTAAGGACAGGCTGGCACCTCCCAAAATCATGAGAGGACCTTGGAGAAGAGCAGTGGGGGACTTGAGGCTCTCAAATGGCAGCAGCGCCTTGTGCGACGGTAAAACCTGGTGCCCCTGCCTCTTGTGCTCTGTTCTACAGCATTGTGTAGACCTCAGAGCCAGTGTCGTGTAGTGGTTGAGAGCGGTAGACTCATAATCTGGTGAACCGGGTTCGTGTCCCCGCTCCTCCCCATGCAGCTGCTGGGTGACCTTGGGCTAGTCCCACTTCTCTGAAGTCTCTCAGCCCCACTCACCTCACAGATTGTTTGTTGTGGGGGAGGAAGGGAAAGGGATGGAGAATGTGAGCCACTTTGAGACTCCTTCAGGTAGTGATAAAGCAGGATATCAAATCCAAACTCTAATAATAATAATAATAATAATAATAATAATAATAATAATAATAATTTATTATTTTTACCCCGCCCATCTGGCCGAGTTTCCTCAGCCACTCTGGGCGGTTTCCAGTCAAATGTTAAACAATACAGCATTAAATATTAAAAGCTTCCGTAAACAGGGCTGCCTTCAGATGTCTTTTAAAAATAAGATAGCTGCTTATTTCCTTGACATCTGCTGGAAGGGCGTTCCACAGGGAGGGCGCCACTACCGAGAAGGCCCTCTGTCTGGTTCTGGTTCTGGTTCTGGTTCTGGTTCTGGTTCCTCCTCCTCTTCTTCTTCTTCTTCTTCTTCTTCTTCTTCTTCTTCTTCTTCTTCTTCTTCTTCTTCTCAGATAGCCAGAGTGACTAGTAGCTCTTGAGAGAGCAATCTCTCCCCTTGGGAAAACACAAGCCTTCAAAAGCAGCCCTAGTCTTCCATCTGCTTGGTCCAGGAGAAGCAAGAGCTCTGCTTGTATCCCAGTTAGAAGGGCGGCCTCTGACCTTCTTCCTAGCTCTCCCCACCCACTCCCACCATGGACTCCTTCCTTGAATTCTAAGAAAGCGACTTCCCTGTGATTGATGGAGTGTGACTCTGAAGGAGGTGGGTGAGTGTCCTGTCGCATAAATGGCTTGCTGTGAGATGCAAAAGGAGAAGCTAGATGGAACCTTGCTAGCATCCTAGCCCCGATGACGTAATGTCTGGAGAGCAGGAAACTTCTCCTTAGGCTCCATGATGGAGTTTGGCATCAGGTCCCTTGGAGATTGCACTTAGATGCTCTCTCTCTCTCTCTCTCTCTCTCTCTCTCTCTCTCTCTCTCTCTCTCTCTCTCTCTCTCTCCCCCACTCTCTCTTCCCGCCTCTCTCATTCTTCACTTACTTCTGGATCGAATATAGGCCTCTGCTGTGAGGATTGCTGTCTTGTGCCTTACTCTTCCATGTTGTTGTTGTTGTTGTTCAGTCATTCAGTCGTGCCCGACTCTTCGTGACCCCATGGACCAGAGCATGCCAGGCACTCCTGTCTTCCACTGCTTCCCACAGTTTGGTCAGACTCATGTTGGTGGCTTTGAGAACACTGTCCAACCATCTCATCCTCTGTCGTCCCCTTCTCCTTGTGCCCTCCATCTTTCCCAACATCAGGGTCTTTTCTAGGGAGTCTTCTCTTCTCATGAGGTGGCCAAAGTACTGGAGCCTCAACTTCAGGATCTGTCCTTGTAGTGAGCATTCAGGGCTGATTTCTTTAAGAATGGATAGGTTTGATCTTCTTGCTGTGGGCTTTTGCCTATTGGGATGTGGGAAGTTCCCTGCAGCAGCCAGGTGAGTGTAGGACTGTGGGGTTGGAAGGGAACTCCGAGGGTCATCCAGTCCAACCCCCTGCAATGCAGGAATCTCAACTCAGGCATCCATGAC